>OY759274.1:27306582-27309082 GCA_963662155.1 Lamellibrachia columna | reverse complement strand
TATATATATATATATATATATATATATATATATATATATATATATATATATATATATATATATATATATATATATATATATATATATATATATATATATATATATATATATATATATATATATGTGTATATATACTTTGCGTTATTAATGTATTCTACCTTGGACAATACATTTACATAGATTGTAATGCCACGTAAATGGCCGCAGCTAGTTTGATAAAAGGTAAGTTCCTATATAGCGCGGGACCAGTCCTTCTGACCGTTCAACACACTTTACGCTTCACCCCTGGCAGACCTGTTCATTCCAACGCCAACTAGACATATCTGGGAAGCATTCAGCCTCGCTGCAATTACTGCGCGAAGACTATACGTTCATATATATATGTCATTGTGTATAGCCAGATACTCATTTAATGAATAAATTGAAGCAACGTGGAGTGAACGAAAGAAGAGGATTCCAACCCGTGTTCAATGACGTATACATAACCCTCAAGGAGACCTCCACGCGATGTTAAAAGGCAATTTGTTGCCGTTTATAAAATATATACAACATGTAAAGGCAATACACTATTTATAATAAAACGAATATACATAACCAGCGCCATCATTGAACATATTGCTGTTCACTGTAAACTCCTAGCAACACAATGTACACCGTTGTACACGAAAGGTGATGGTACCACACACCCTAAAATAAAGGGTGACTGTAAATGTAGGGTTGGTAGCAGAGTGACGAGGTATGAGGCTAAGTTGTTATTTTCGTTGATTTGTAGTACACCGTTTTAGTGGATTGAAAGAAGCTCAACCAGCGACTGTGATAGGTTCTTACGTTCTGTTGGGTTCTGTTGCTTGTGGCGGAGCGAGTGAGATGACTGCAGAAAGACCTTCAGTAATTTGACGCAAATGTCTATATTTGTTTCTGATAAATTGTGGTTTTTAACATTGTAAAAGCTATTGCATTACAACACAATGATGTCACGAGAAACATGTTCGAAATATATAGCAACTATCGAGCACATATAAACACTTTGTCACAAGGCCTACATTGCTTCATATAACAAGGATAGTGTGTGTTAACATTATTTACGATGGTTTAGTTGGGTCGTTCGTAACACTATTGTCAATGATACCCGGAATTAAATGTTAGATTATCACAAGGGATCATTCCGTCTCTGACACGTGCATGTGCTGCCGAACAACCACCAGAACTCTAAAGCTGTGCACTACACAAGTGTCATAGTCCGCAAATGTGCTTCTCCCTGTTCATGACAGTTTTCACGGTGCACAAATCGTTGAAACTGGGGACTGCCTCAAAATTACTGGCCCTTTATTCGTATGTCATGGACCAGGAAGTTAAAAAGTGTTATGTCCCCAGTTGTCTTACGCCTCCAAGTTGGTGAGATTGCAACATGCCAGTGCCCGGACGACGGCAGCAGGGCACGGCGAATGTTGTCGCTCGCGCACCTCGCTGTGTGCGGCGGGCTCAGCAGCATGGCCGGTGACCAGACCGCTGCAGGCCAAGGTGCTGTCTGCAGCCTACCAAGTGGGTCCATCAAAATGTCACAACTTCCCCACTCACTTGGCATACAAGTAAATGGTAGGTCCTATGTAAAGGACATTTGAAATAGCAAGGTATTCATTTATACAGATGAGTGAACTGAAGCAACGTGGAGTAAACGAAATTTGGCAAGCATCGAAACAGCAGCAAGAGGGTTCGAATAGATCGACTGATCTTATTTCCATTTCGCCTACTGTTCATTTGGATAGCTATCCCATTTCGTCTACTCTCAGTAATTCACCCTCTCAGTATGCCTATTCTGGAATTGTTCCCAATTCACCTACTCTGCATCAGCATAGTTCATCTCCCACCAAATGTGGTCTATAAATAAATAATAATTAAGAGGAGTAAGATTTGAGTTAAATAGTACTGTTCTTAATTACTATGTATTCATAGACAACATTTAGTAAATTCCGAAAGAACCTAGATTTAACTCAAGAAAAACCCTCATTTTTGCAAAACCACTGTTCGTATTAAATTGCTAAAACAAACCACATGCAATCAACTGTTGACCATGTTGAAGCCAAACCATGTAAAGTAGACCAACTTCTGACCGGGTGACCAAAGAGTAGACAAAGTGGGAGTAGGCCTTAGTTGGGCAGTAGGCGAACTGGGAATCTGTCTCAGAATTATCCATAGTACCACCGTAGGTGAAATGGGAGTAGGCGAAATGGGCATGAATTATGCCACTGCGCAACACGATATGGTACTGTATGGTGTGTTGTGTTGCTGACATTGACGAATGCGGACCAGCCCTTGGGATGGGAAGGAGCTGTGTTAAAAGTGTTTAACGAGGCTGTAGCTGTAAACACAAATGTGCTATTGGCAACAGTTATACGTAATTACCTTGTGGGTGGATATCTCCGAGCACCCGACACTGCAGCGCGTCTATGCTACTCAACACAAAGGTACAGCGATGGTGCTGACAGGAACTGACAGATGC
>OY759274.1:27279082-27299082 GCA_963662155.1 Lamellibrachia columna | reverse complement strand
AAACATCGTTTTCCACCTGAACTCGCTTAACTAGTCACGGCCCGTTCACCACAGTGATTGATTCCGTGGACAACGTACAAGCAGGCGCTTCAGGATGAAGACACGGGACATGGATTCCATGCGGAATTCTCAATCGGTGTGACGGTGCGATCTCTACCAGACGGCGTACAGGAGGACATGTTGAAGGTCGTAAACGATCCCACCGCACATGATGTATTTGAAGCTCGTACCCGGCCAAAGGTTTGGTCTAAGATGAGCGAATCATATCCATATGTGGCTAAAGTGCCCATGAGGCTATTGCTGAAGTTTTCATCTACATGTCTCTCCGAACAAGGATTCTTGTCAATGTTCTGCGTGTAAACTAAATTAATGTCGTGCCCGACTGTGCATTAAGGAAGACCTCCGCGTCTCCTTATCTAAAACTGTTCCACGAATCGAAGCCTGGTTCTGACAGTGTTGAATGGTGTGTGGTCTATGATTCTATGTCACCATCACGGGGTACCGGCCGTTCGTTTTAGGACACGGGGTACCCGGCCGTTCGTTTCAGGACAAGGAGTACACGTGGAAAAAAGGTTGGGAACCGCTGTTCAAAATGGATGACTGACGGAGTGGTACGAACGATGGGTAGGCTGGGAAAAGCAATTGCTGTTGGCGACTCGTTACTCATTGTATTTGTGCATTTGAAGCATAGTTCCAAAAAAAAAACACGGCTATCGAGTCTCCTGTAAAATTTCAACACAAAATAATAACCACAATTTTATGCAGTTGAAAGGGAGACGTTTCTTAATAAACATTAGGAGTTTAGCAATTGAAATATAGACACACACAATCTGCACTTAAATGTAAGTTGTGGCAGGGTTCATATGATAAACATTCACGTACCTTTGTGTCATTGTACACCAACTCGAGTCGGTAGCCGGGCACGTAACGTTGATCGTTGATGTGACGTAACGCCAACTGGGCAGCCGCTAGTTCGGACTGGTCGTTCGAAGATGGAATCCCGCCGCTCAGGTCGAACAACCCCCCAATGTACAGCGTCTTTAGTGTGGTGTGAGAATCGTCAGTCTCCTCAGTCGAGTTGTTCCGCTGCGCCTGCGCAGTATACCCGGGAGTCTGTGAAACCGGAAGTTCCGTAACGAATTCGTCCGAGTCCAAACGTTTCGGTTTAGGCAAGGTCCTGATTTCCGGAAACACGTGACGAGACGGCGACAGCGTCACCGTCGTCGGGTGCGTCCCGGTCGGAACCGGAAACAGAGTCCTCGTTGGTGACACGTTATACTCGACCGTGTCCGTGCTGACGTATGTCGGTCGCGTGACGTCAGCGACTGTTTCGGCTTGCAAGCGAGACACGGTGTCGTTGGTGCGGGCGGGGACCGTCAGTCCGGAAACGAAGGGCCCGGGCGATGTTTCCCTGGCCCACGTTGGCCGTCGTCGGTGTTGGCAGGTGCAGCTGCTAACCAAACACGCCACGGCGATGCACATCAATACAATCCCTTCACTCATCGCTCAGTCGGTTATTGACATCAGATAAGACACTGGCATCATATGGACCGTATAGGATACACGGAACTGTTTCATTTGACGACAGGTCCGCCTCCGCTGCTGTCGCTACAACACATATGAAGCAACAATTAGGCCTAGTACACCGGCTACAGGCCCCGCGCCCGGCCACCGCTGCTACTAATTCAGGATTAAGAGATTCGCCACCCGGGTACGCTGCTCGCACGCCATTTGGCTTTGAGGTATTCGCAGCCCGAAAACCGCGCACGCATACGGCATCTCCAAAGTGGTGCACTCAGCTACAACTACTCGAGCCAAACACACGTTTGAAGTGGACCAGTGATCACACGCACAGAGTAGGTGCTCTACTCCAAATGGATCAACGGCAAAATGTACCCGGAATTCATTCACATAATATTATATAAAAAATAGGTCAGTAATCGTTAAATAGATTTCAGGGGTGGCCAATATTGCACGGTGAAAAATGGACTGAGGTCCATAACTACAGGAGTCCATTTAAAATCTCACGCCGGCGTCCAACTATGCCACAACCAGCGGTGCTCTCGTAACTGCAATGAGGTTAATGCGTGATAGTTCAATAAACGACTCGCCAACCCGTTGACGCCAACTGCTGTGACAAATGGCGATTCTATTGACCATTCACTGAACATCGATAGTTGTTGCGCTACACTTTGTAGTCTGCAGGCTTGAGTGGTGTGTAGACGTGTAGACTGTCCAACTAGTCTGCCTGCCTATGAAAGAATAGTCAATATAATCGCCATTTGTCATAGGCGTTGTTAAGGGACAGTTGTCGTTTATTGCAGTATTATACACGCCTTTTGACCCACGAGGGTAACAGTGTCTTCGTGTACCTGCGCGTACAAAAATGGTCAATTTACATTCATGCAAACGCCACAACTTAATTGTTCTGTTAATGTGTTCCCAGCGCGGCTTTAAACTATAATGTGTTCCCAGCGCGGCTTTAAACTATAATGCTTTAAACTATAATGCTTTAAACTATAATGCGGAAAAAGCACGCTCAGCGTCCGTTTAGAACAATCACGGGTCACGGCAGGTCTGTTGAGCGCACTAATTGTTAATCATTAATCATTAATCTGAACGTGCGCAGGACATTGGGTTCCATCTGACACGGCTATAAGCGAATAATAGGGAAACATTAAAACTCCATCTTCAACTGATTTAGCCTATCGCAAATCCGGTTCATCATCCATATCTGTAGTGCGTGAATAGTTTAAGTAACATCCGCATTTCTGAATTTAATAAAAAGTGCGTATTTTTTCAAATGATTGAAAGGATTTAATTTAGTTGTTAAATATGATAGGGCTCAAAATAGTGGATATCCAAAATGGTAAATACTTTGTGAGTCAATGCCGATCACGGGCGTGACTTCCATCCTCTCGCCGATCACATGACAAAATGGTGAGAGCCGTGAGTTTTCAGCGTTTTAATTTTCACTTCAATAAATGTTTGACAAAACACTGAGTAATTTAATAATGTGTGCGATGATTTCACAAAAACTACATTATACAAATGAGTTAAATAGGTTTGATTTTTCGTAAAATGAATTTGCAAAGATACCAATTGAGGGGCGACCGTCAACGAAAGCCCCGATAAGTGACCGAGGATAAGGTTTATGCATTTCCTTATATAAATGTCATGCAATAATATATATAATCGTAGTGAATTCATACACATGTTTTACGCAAAACGCAAAACAAACATGACGAACAAAGGCAGTGACACGTTAAATTGTTTTCGCCAAACTGATAGGTAATTAATGTATAAAATTGATACAAATAAACAATAACCTTATTAAAATTAACATGAAAATAATTGCACGTTTTGCTGGCAATTTTATGACTTGCTCGACAGGCAGACATACATGTTTATTGATTTAGTTGTACAGAATAGTACAAAAACAGCAATATTTTATATATATATATATATATATTACATTATAATTACATATTATATATATATATATATATATATATATATATATATATATATATATATATATATATATATATATATATATATATATTACATTATAATTACATTATATATATATATATATATATATATATATATATATATATATATATATATATATATATATATATATATATATATATATATATATATATATAATGTA
Organism: Lamellibrachia columna; assembly: GCA_963662155.1. Taxonomy (NCBI): domain Eukaryota; kingdom Metazoa; phylum Annelida; class Polychaeta; order Sabellida; family Siboglinidae; genus Lamellibrachia; species Lamellibrachia columna. Next base: position 27,295,406 of record OY759274.1, on the reverse strand, counting down.
ATTAATATCGTCATAATTGGAATACAAATAATCGATTATTACATATATAATCAGAATCGAGTGTAAATCTGTAGTTTTAGCTGATTATATTGCCTTTGCATATAGTACTGTGAGTTATATAAATATTAACATGCATTGAATGTTCAATACCATTTACGAATTGTTGACGATTTCTTGCGACCGTTGTTGCGGTTATCAGTCGGCCACTGTGTCATCGCATCGCGCAGATAAATCAGCCAAATCGACCTGGTCATCGACGCAACATATCAGGGGAAATAAAAATGATAATAATAAAAGCAATCACGCCACGAATAAAAACAGCAGACGCAGATTTAAGGCCGGTGTAGCGCAACGGGATCAATACGCAGCTATCGGCGTAGCACGAGAGACTGCTACCGTTCACCAGGCATCCCTCTCTCGCTTACGGGGATAGATCATTAATTTATTTCCGGGTTTATATCATGCGAACGAAGTGCCAGTGGTGTCGAAACGGTACCCTTTTCGGGGATTTTTCTGCACCCTGAAAGCATGGTCAAGTGCAAGAAATATTTGCGAACTACGAACTTATGCTGCGGACTTGATTTCTATAGATGCTGGTTAGCAGCTTTTGCACGAGTCGGTGACGGAAGGATCCCTGGTGACGGAAGGGTCCCTGGTGACGGAAGGTTCCTTGGGGGTACGAAGACATAATCAGGTTTGTTTTGGACGACAAATTACGGGGTGCATCTTCCATATGAAACACCTTTCACCACAGAAGAAATTACCGGTGCCATCAACAAACTGAAAAATAATAAAAGTCCTGGTATAGATGAAATAAGATCAAAACAACTAAAATATGGGCCTACGTCTGAAGCAACAGAAATAGCTCATATCCTAAACATTGCAACAGCAGAAGGAGACACGCCTATTGAACTTAGTCTAGGAGTCCTAACACCAAGATGGAGACACGCCTATTGAACTTAGTCTAGGAGTCCTAACACCACTCAGAGACAACAGCAGAAGGAGACACGCCTATTGAACTTAGTCTAGGAATCCTAACACCACTCCAAAAGCCTGATAAGAAGAAAGGTCCGTGTGCAAATCTAAGACCTATAATCTTACTGTCAGCCATCAGATATATATTGGCTACTTGTTTCATAAACAGAGTGGGTGACAAAATCATGCATAACACTCCAACATCACAGGCTGCATGTCAACACAGCACTCCAACATCACAGGCAGCATGTCAACACAGCACTCCAACATCACAGGCAGCATGTCAACACAGCACTCCAACATCACAGGCAGCATGTCAACACAGCACTCCAACATCACAGGCTGCATGTCAACACAGCACTCCAACATCACAGGCAGCATGTCAACACAGCACTCCAACATCACAGGCAGCATGTCAACACAGCACTCCAACATCACAGGCTGCATGTCAACACAGCACTCCAACATCACAGGCAGCATGTCAACACAGCACTCCAACATCACAGGCAGCATGTCAACACAGCACTCCAACATCACAGGCTGCATGTCAACACAGCACTCCAACATCACAGGCAGCATGTCAACACAGCACTCCAACATCACAGGCAGCATGTCAACACAGCACTCCAACATCACAGGCAGCATATCAACACAGCACTCCAACATCACAGGCAGCATGTCAACACAGCACTCCAACATCACAGGCAGCATGTCAACACAGCACTCCAACATCACAGGCAGCATATCAACACAGCACTCCAACATCACAGGCAGCATGTCAACACAGCACTCCAACATCACAGGCTGCATGTCAACACAGCACTCCAACATCACAGGCAGCATGTCAACACAGCACTCCAACATCACAGGCAGCATGTCAACACAGCACTCCAACATCACAGGCAGCATGTCAACACAGCACTCCAACATCACAGGCAGCATGTCAACACAGCACTCCAACATCACAGGCAGCATATCAACACAGCACTTCAACATCACAGGCAGCATATCAACACAGCACTCCAACATCACAGGCAGCATGTCAACACAGCACTCCAACATCACAGGCTGCATGTCAACACAGCACTCCAACATCACAGGCAGCATGTCAACACAGCACTCCAACATCACAGGCAGCATGTCAACACAGCACTCCAACATCACAGGCAGCATGTCAACACAGCACTCCAACATCACAGGCAGCATGTCAACACAGCACTCCAACATCACAGGCAGCATATCAACACAGCACTCCAACATCACAGGCAGCATGTCAACACAGCACTCCAACATCACAGGCTGCATGTCAACACAGCACTCCAACATCACAGGCAGCATGTCAACACAGCACTCCAACATCACAGGCAGCATGTCAACACAGCACTCCAACATCACAGGCAGCATGTCAACACAGCACTCCAACATCACAGGCAGCATGTCAACACAGCACTCCAACATCACAGGCAGCATATCAACACAGCACTCCAACATCACAGGCAGCATGTCAACACAATTCGAGCACCACAGAGCACACATTTACATTTAAAATCCTGGCAGAAAGAGCGACCACAACAGTCAGCAACACACCGCACATCCTGCTAATGGATATGTCAAAGGCTTTTGATACCGTAAACAAAGAGACCCCGGTAGAAGATCTGAGAACGACTATGGATCCTGATGAACTATACATGATCAAGGTACTGCTGGAAGGTGTTCAGTTGTGCGTCAGACGTGGGAGGGAAACTGGAGAGAGGTTCACGACAAACATAGGCGTGCCAGGAGGGGACTGTCTAAGTCCAGTCCTCTTCATCCTCTACCCAGGCAAAGCCTTCAGTTACCAACCTGAATTGAATGATCCCAACTACCACCTGACGTCTCCTGAACCACCACAAACAAGTACACATGCACACTACGCGGATGGCACAGAGTGGGCAGTGATGTGTGTGTGTGTGTGTGTGTGTGTGTGTGTGTGTGTGTGTGTGTGTGTGTGTGTGTGTGTGTGTGTGTGTGTGTGTGTGTGTGTGTGTGTGTGTGTGTGTGTGTGTGTGTGTGTGTGTGTGTGTGTGTGTGTGTGTGTGCGTGCGTTCCTGTGTGCGTGCGTGAGTGCGTGTGTGCGTGCGTGCGTGCGTGCGTGCGTGCGTGCGTGCGTGCGTGCGTGCGTGCGTGCGTGCGTGCGTGAGTGTGTGTGTGTGTATGCAAACATTAATATCGTCATAATTGGAATACAAATAATCGATTATTACATGTATAATTAGAATCAAGTGTAATTCAGTAGTAATAATAAATGTGTGTGTGTTCATCTGCTGCGCATGTCTGAAGACAGCCCTGCAAGAAGAGCATTGGCCGAAGCATATTTGGATGAGCAAAGACCCAAGGGCCGCCCAAAGCTAACCTGGCTCGCCACGATGAAGCAGAACCTGGCAAAACACGAAATCAACTGGAAGCGAGCTAAGGAACTGGCACAGGATCAGGTCTGGTGCAAGTCTTTTAAGTGGAGAATAACTGTAGCGATGGAGCAGGCGTGTGGAGCAGGCGTGTGGAGCAGGCGTGTGGAGCAGGCGTGTGGAGCAGGCGTGTGGAGCAGGCGTGTGGAGCAGGCGTGTGGAAGCTGAAGGACGATGCATCTTCCATGTTGATTTTCTCGAAAACAAAATGGTAGGATTTGATGAAAACGCCGCGGTCGGTGACTAGACAACAGTCAAAGTATTTGTATTAAATTAGTTTGTATTAACATCGAATCGTTATTTTGCGAACAAGGTAGAATTACTCCTGATTGACTTTTAGCAAGGCTTTAAACTGAAAATCAACAGCGCTCGTGCGCAATATCTTTACACTCGTGGGTCATTTAGTTTAGCAGAAAATTAATTAAGATTATCTTAGAAATCAAATATGCCTGTTTGTGCACATTTCTGTTACGGCAAGTTAATTCTTATCGGGCTCTTTGACATTTTGTTACCAATTAGTCGAGTTCCAGTTCTTATGTGCGGATTGCTCTTTTGTGTCTTGTATGAAATGCATGAATCATATCGTGTTAGCGGTGTAAACATATCGTGTTAGCGGTGTAAACATATCGTGTTAGCGGTGTAAACATATCGTGTTAGCGGTGTAAACATATCGTGTTAGCGGTGTAAACATATCGTGTTAGCGGTGTAAACATATCGTGTTAGCGGTGTAAACATATCGTGTTAGCGGTGTAAACATATCGTGTTAGCGGTGTAAACATATCGTGTTAGCGGTGTAAACATATCGTGTTAGCGGTGTAAACATATCGTGTTAGCGGTGTAAACATATCGTGTTAGCGGTGTAAACATATCGTGTTAGCGGTGTAAACATATCGTATTAGCAGTGTAAACATATCGTGTTAGCGGTGTAAACATATCGTGTTAGCGGTGTAAACATATCGTGTTAGCGGTGTAAACATATCGTGTTAGCGGTGTAAACATATCGTGTTAGCGGTGTAAACATATCGTGTTAGCGGTGTAAACTGATATGGTGTTATCGACTAAATAAGTCAAATACGATAAACACAAATTAGGCAGAATGGGGAAGATATCCACCTGTGAAAACATATGTGCTAAATATGTGATATGTAATAAATATACTTAATAAAACTAGCACGTTGCAATGATCGTTACATGGTTAACATATTATATACTTTTCAGAACATTACTGACGAGAATGAAGTCCGCCAAGGCAAAGGTGGAGCATGGCCGTGGGTCCTGATATCACTCGGCCCCAGGAGCCCGATTCGTGAACTGCAGATCATAGGACCGTAGTGCCAGGAGGTTCCGGTCGGAACTGAAGTTTGTATGCCTTAATTCCTTCTATTCCCTCTGCGCCTTGTTAAGACTGCGGTCTGAATCGAAACAGACCGTTGCACTGTATGGATAGCACGGCGCCAGAGACTGGCAGAGTGGCCGATCGACGGCCCGGTCCTCCCAGCTCGTGATGTTTATCTGGCCTATTAACGGAAAATCTTCATGGCGTCGTCTTTCAAGAGCTTTCTCCGGCTGCCACGGGTTCTGTGACTGTGATCCAAAAGGGAGAAGAGGACTGGGAGAGGGAGAGGTGGAAGTCGGATGGCTAAATATGATCACCTAAATATGATCACATTGAAAAGGTTTTTTCACGCGGTGTACGAAGCAAGACACCCAGCTATTGTGGTTAGCGGCCCAGCACAAAACATTCGTCGGAAGGTAGGATGTCTGGAGCCGAGTCACAACAAAGAACGTAAACAAGAAACCTGAAAATGTGAAACAGACGCGATCGCAGCGCCACGCAGCGTCGACTATTTATTTCGATTAGTTGACGTATTATCGATTGTCACGTCACGACGGCGCTATTTAAAAAAATATGATATATGCCATTATTAAATCCTTTTTTTTATAAAACATAAGAAGCTCTGTGTTCTTCCAACCAAAACGTTGGTCGGGCGACACAGTGTCTCCAGACCAGCTGGGCAATTAATCGCTCGTGTAAAAACGATGCGAGACCGATTAGCGAGGCCAATTCGTGGCTACGACTGCCTCGCTTGAACTGCGGCTGGGTCCAATTCGAGCGTCTGTCGGGCGACAGTTTGAACCTGTGACCAACTAATTACAGCTGCGAACTAGTGCAGATGTACCAGTCATGACGTAATCAGAACTCAAATGAGCATTTGTGCCAGTCAATAGGCCGCACTTGCAGTGCTTAGATACGTCGCTCGTGTGAACGCACACATAATGCAGCTGTGCTTTGTCATTCGACACGGTGTCTCCCGATCAACTGAACAATTAATCGATCGTGTAGACGGGCCTTTACTAGACTTTACAGACGTGATCGCAGCGCCTAGACTTTACAGACGCGATCGCAGCGCCACGCAGCGTCGACTATTTATTTCGATTAGTTGACGTATTATCGATTGTCACGTCACGACGGCGCTGTTTAAAAAAAATTTATATATGCCATTATTAAATCCTTTTTTTTATAAAACATAAGAAGCTCTGTGTTCTTCCAACCGAAACGTTGGTCTATGATCAACACTTGTCTTCTCATTAAACAGTCATCACCAGATGGCGCTGTTTTAAACATGTCGCATAAACATCGGAGTCTGTCTTAATATTTACGCTCTTTGGTCGCAGTTTGGTGCGTGAGAAGCCCAAGGCCGAGCTTTCATTAGTCAACTGACGTGATTTGCTGAAGTTACACCCACGTCGCTGAAGGTGACGAACAACTTGCCGACGGTAATACACGCTCTAATTATTCCCTGGAGAAGCACGCACAATCATGTTTATTTGTAAGTCAATCTATTGTCCCAACCCCTCGTATAGTAGACCAGATAAGAGCCATTTTTTTAGAAGAATCTTTCATACATTGATACAAGCATGACACTTGGCACGGATATTCTCACTTGACCAATTTCTCCTCCCCCTTTGGCCTCCCCCTTTGACCTCCCCCTTTGGCCTCCCCCTTTGACCTCCCCCGTTGTCCTCCCCCTTTGGCCTCCCCCTTTGACCTCCCCCGTTGGCCTCCCCTTTGACCTCCCCCTTTGGCCTCCCCTTTGTCCTCCCCTTTAGCCTCCCCTTTGTCCTCCCCTTTGTCCTCCCCCTTTGTCCTCCCCTTTGGCCTCCCCTTTGGCCTCCCCCTTTGCGAGATCCTAGATACGCCACTGGCTTAAATTGAAACCAAAGGCATTGTGTTGGGCCTTTGCACCTATACGAGTGCCTAAAAACTAACCATTTGCAACTATAGTCAGGAATATCCCGCAGTCGGTTTCCTGGGAATCTGTTCTAAAAGTGCGAAATTCTAGAATAATGTAATTTTTCGTGGCGTCAGATATATTCATCAGTGTTTGCAATTTCGACCAATCAGCGGCGAGCAGCCCCTTAACCCTCAACGCGGCTGTGACGTAGGCTGTGCATATCGCTTGAATTTTTAACGTGGTTTAGTTGTGCATTTACATTTTATTTGCTTTTATATTGGATTTACACGCAGCAAGAGCTCTTACAATGTTGTACTGTGCAGCATTTGGATGTAAACATGATTCAGCGAGGTATATAGAGTTTTTTTTTCGATTTCCTCTGGAAAAACAGACAGTAGTGAAGCAATGAATTCACAATTGCGGCCGGCTGGTTGGAAGCCCACGCGATATGCTAGACTTTGTTCGGTCCATTTTGAAGAGTCGTGTTTTGAAGTTGATATATTTTCATCAACTAATGGGTCAAGATCCTTCAAAACGTCGGTGACAGAGAATGTTAAAGCCTGAAGCTGTACTGACAATCTTTTTCGGTGTTTAGTGAACCACTTGCGTGATATTCTTGATTATAGTTGAAAATGGTTAGTCTTCTCTCTTATAGATGCAAACTCCCCAAAAATGCCTTTGGTTTCACTGTAAGTTTAATGGCTAAACATACATTTTCAAGGGTAAAGAATCCAATGTTGATTCTAACGATAAGCCTATCACGATAATTGAATAGTTAACCTGTCACGATAAATTTGGTCCAGAGGCCAAATTGGTCAGGACTAATTCTGACGTCAAATGATCCGGCTAACAGTAGTTCCCACGTGACATAATTGGTTCAGTTTATTGCGTTTAGCTGTTTGTTTGTGCTAAACAGTTCTATTAACATTATCATCATTCTGCGCTTCTCTTGTTAATCAACCTTCTGCGTATCCGTGAACTAAACAGATAGATATACTATTATATATATATATATATATATATATATATATATATATATATATATATATATATATATATATATATATATATATATATATATATATATATATATATATATATATATATATATATATATATATATATTCATATATAGTACTTGCTCTGTTTAGTTTTACTGCTCTGTCTGAAAAAAGCCGTGTCTGCTCATAACATACTGATTTTCTCCTGATGTGAACAACTACACCGAGTCTATTCCTATTCTTGCTTTGCCCTTTTAACACAAGGATCCGATGTCGACCAACCGCTGACAGTTAGGTGATTCTGGTTGCAATAGTCTAACATGGCGTCTCCACCGAGAATGCTATCTGCAGTAGATTCGCCTTAGCACAGGCGATAAAGCGTTGCCGTCTGCCCGTTTCATACTTGCCTCTTGTTTGAAGTGGCACAGCGTCCAAGCTCTTGCACTAAGTTAAACGTCAAACGTTGCTCAACCTTCGAGGACATTCTCTAAATGAAAGTACAAAATCAAGTTCGCCAATAGAAGGTCAAAACACCGCACAGCAAAAACAAACTACTTAAAATTATCAAAGTGTAACTCTATCCCGTCATGTCTGTCCTGCACAACTCTTACCCCGAATTCAGACGCGAACAGTCTCGTCTTAGATAAGTTAGGCATGGTCTCCCTGGTCCCCCTGGTCTCCATGGTCCCATGGTCTCAAATGGTCCCCTGGTCTCCCTGATGTCTCTGGTCCCCTTGGTCTCCCTGGTCTCTTGGTCCCCCTGGTCCCCCTGGTCTCATGGTCTCCCTGGTCTCAGTGGTGTCCCTGGTCTCCTTGGTCTACTTGGTCTCCCTGGTCTCCATGGTCCCCCGGCCCCCTGGTCTCCTTGGTCTCCATGGTCCCCCGGCCCCCTGGTCTTTCTGGTCTCCACGGTCCCCCTGGTCCCCCTAGTCTCCCTGTTCTCCCTGGTCTCCCTGGTATCCATGGTCTTCCTGGTCTCCTTGGTCCCCCTGGTCTCCCTGGTCTCCTTGGTCTCCTTGGTTTACATGGTCTCCCTGGTCTCCATGGTCTCCATGTTCCCCTGGTCTCCATGGTCTCCCTGGTCTCATTGGTCTCCTTGGACTCCATGGTCTCCATCGTCCCCCTAGTCCCCCTGGTCTCCATGGTTTCATTGGTCTCCTTGGTATCCATGGTCTCCCTGGTCTCCATGGTCTCCCTGGTCTCCATGGTCCCCCTGGTCCCCTGGCCCCCTGGTCTTCCTGTTCTCCCTGTTCTCCATGATCTTCCGGGTCTCCTTGGTCTCCCTGGTATCCATGGTCTCCCTGGTTTCCATGGTCTCCATGGTCCCCCTGGTCTTCTCTGTCCATGCTCTGGTTACCAAGTGACCGGCTCCTTCACTACTTCTTTACTTCTGGAACAGTGGCCCTGGCCGACTGTCTCTCAGGTCGTTAGTGTTGCCATCTTGTCACGTGTTGTATCCACGAGATGTCGAGTGTAGAAATGTAATCTCTCTAAGTATATATGAGATAAACTTGCATCACCGGAGTCTTGTCACGACGATATTAATGCGGTTACCAAACAAACATATATTTAAATATTAAAAACCGTTTAACAAGAGCGAAAAATTACAACGATGCAAATAAAAAAAATTGTCCCTGTTCGCATTGGCTGAGTTAAAATGTTCGGACGTTTATTGCCCAAACTCGGTGTCTTAAACAACTTAAACTTTGCTACGATATATTTTATAGTGATGATAATTAACTCATTATGTCATTAATGACTAATGCTTTTTGGTTGATTACATTCATATTCTTCCAGCCACTTCATAGCCTGCTATCATGAGTGGAACGGTTGACGAAGACAGCGCGTGCGCCCAGAGTGAAGGGTAAAAGGAGAGACGGAGATGAAGAGAGATGTGGAGGGAGTGGAAGGGGAGTGGGAGGGGAGTGGGAGGGGAGTGGGAGGGGAGAGGGAACGAGAGCGAGGGGTAGGTGCCCGCCTCACGACGGACTTCAGGGATTAAGACGATCTCAACAACACGATGACCGGTATCGGTGCCCGCCTCACGCCGGACTTCAGGAATTAAGACGATCTCAACAACACGATGACCGGTATCGGTGCCCGCCTCACGACGGACTTCAGGGATTAAGACGAGCTCAACAACACGATGACTGGTATCGGTGCCCGCCTCACGCCTCAAGAAATGGAACGCATGTCACTTGTCGATATCGGCACTGACATTTGCAACACTATGCTGACGCACGGACTGGATAACGTGTTTTTTCTATGACTGACACTCATCGCATCGTTATCGGATTTTGCATGTTCCAAGTAGTAGATAACACGTGCTTTTCACCGCAAAGGAGTGTGCTTCATATCCTTCGCAAGTCCATCAAAAGGTCATAACGGTTGGAGCGCTCAAACCGGGCATGAAAATGACAGACATACACCACACTTACGACCCTGGGAGCCGACGGCGGTGTCAGAGTTTGTGCTCACGTTTGCCGTGAGCACTAATGTGTAGAATAAACCTCACATAAAACGAGCGGTGCGTTTCTAATGTTGTTCAGATGTTATTCAGGCGTAAGAACAGAACAGCGACAGCGCGTCACGCGAATAATGTGGCGATAACATTAGCATCCCTTAGCCATGGTCGGTAAGGTCAATTGTTCACGGACCAAAGCCTTGCGCCTAGATAATTGCTTCCCACTGATTCCGGCGAACACGCAATGGCAATTACGCACAGACGCCAGCTCACAAGCAAACGGCGGACCACTGCAGGTCTTTGTATGAATATCAATGTCTCCATCACTAAGCAAACGGCGGACCACTGCAGGTCTTTGTATGAATATCGATGTTGCAATCACTAAGCAAACGGCGGACCACTGCAGTTTTTTGTATGAATATCAATGTCTCCATCACTAAGCAAACGACCAACCACTGCAGGTCTTTGTATGAATATCAATGTCTCCATCACTAAGCAAACGGCGGACCACTGCAGGTCTTTGTATGAATATCGATGTTGCAATCACTAAGCAAACGGCGGACCACTGCAGTTTTTTGTATGAATACCAATGTCTCCATCACCAAGCAAACGGCGGACCACTGCATGTCTTTGTGTGAATATCAATGTCTCCATCACTAAGCAAACGGCGGACCACTGCAGGTCTTTGTATGAATATCAATGTCTCCATCACTAAGCAAACGGCGGACCACTGCAGGTCTTTGTGTGAATATCAATGTCTCCATCACTAAGCAAACGGCGGTCCACTTCAGTTCTTTGTATGACTATCAATGTCTCCATCACTAAGCAAACGGCGGACCACTGCAAGTCTTTGCATGAATATCAATGTCTCCATCACTAAGCAAACGGCGGTCCACTGCAGTTCTTTGTATGAATATCAATGTCTCCATCACTAAGCAAACCCATCACTCACAGCTAGCAATCACACACAATCGCCGCATGATGTGTTTGCTATTTAACACCCAAGTTTTCGACACAACTGCCCGAAATGAGGTTACATTTTTACACTTTATGTGTATATGTGTTCGTCTAAGGAACAACTTTTATTGATACATAAACATGACAGTACACTAACGCGTTTATCACTACGTACGACCAACCACGGATGAAGCGAATATGTTCCGCAGGAGCTCAATATCGCGACAACGTTGAAAAATATTTAGCTGCAGCCTTGTATCGTATGTCACATACCTCCACATCAACATAGAATGAACCTATCGAAACTTACCTTGATTGCTGGTCGATCTACATGTACAAACGATGCATATCTCAATCGAAATCCCAAGAATATCAAGATCATCTAACGTGATAATAGGATAAACCACGTGGCGAGAGTCTGCAACAATAGGTTATGTGTTAATCCGTCAGCGCTGTCTGGACTAGCTGGCCCGGTGATGAAGGAGCCGACTTCGGCTGTGCGCGGGAGAACATCGGTAGGGACTAGCTGCTGTGGATGCCACTAGCCAATACGGCATTGTACAGAAGCCGCACAGTGCTGCCATCTGTTATCGCTAGCACCTACACATGTAGAGATACCGTGTCTGCGTGTTCTAGCTAATAATGGCCTTCGGTCATATCACGCCTGTGTGTGCGTGTGAGTGTCTGTGTGTGTGTGTGTGTGTGTGTGTGTGTGTGTGTGTGTGTGTGTGTGTGTGTGTGTGTGTGTGTGTGTGTGTGTGTGTGTGTGTGTCTGTCTGTGTGTGTGTGTGTGTGTGTGTGTGTGTGTGTGTGTGTGTGTGTGTGTGTGTGTGTGTGTGTGTGTGTGTGCGCGTGTGTGCGTGTGTGTGTGTCTGCGTGCGTGCGAGTGTGTGTGTTCGTGTGTGTGTGTGTGTGTGTTCGTGTGTGTGTGTGTGTGTGTGTGTGTGTGTGTGTGTGTGTGTGTGTGTGTGTGTGTGTGTGTGTGTGTGTGTGTGTGTGTGTGTGTGTGTGTGTGTGTGTGTGTGTGTGCGTGTGCACAAACAAGTACACATGCACACTACGCGGATGGCACAGAGTGGGCAGTGATGGGAGCAGACAGGTAATTGAAAACATCAGAGTACGTACAATCCCCCGGCTAGAGCAACGCCAACTCCAGGACAACATCACCAAGGATGAGGAGTACACCATAGACAGACTATCCAAGCATGGGCGTCCGCGGGGGGAGGGCAAAGAGGGCACTTATCCCCCTGGATCTGGAATTCTTTTCGGACGTATATTCGTGAGCTCAAAATATATGTTAACTTTATATATTTATCTTTTACTTTATATATATATATATATATATATATATATATATATATATATATATATATATATATATATATATATATATATATATATTATATATATGTGTGTGTGTGTGTGTGTGTGTGTGTGTGTGTGTGTGTGTGTGTGTGTGTGTGTGTGTGTGTGTGTGTGTGTGTGTGTGTGTGTGTGTGTGTGTGTGTGTGTGTGTGTGTGTGTGTGTGTGTGTGTGTGTGTGTGTGTGTGTGTGTGTGTGTGTGTGTGTGTGTGTGTGTGTGTGTGTGTGCGTTTGTCTTTGAGGTTCTAGAGTTTAATATATCTTTGTTTATTAGACAGAGCCGAGCTCATTTCGCAGGGCACTGCTCAAGAAGTAAAGAAGTGATTAGAGAGCTGGTTACTTGGCAACCAAAAACCAAAATTCTCGATGCTGATGCATATTGCGAAGAACTATGGTTGTACATATTATGCTGAGCGTTATGTCTGGCCAAGGTACTGGCCAGTGTGCCACCATCGAACAACAGACGTACACAAATACGAATAAAATTAAGAATGTCAGTAGTAGTCAATAGGCCATTACGTTGTTCATCAACACCGGATTCCTTTGTGAATTAATTAATTTTAATAAAACTGACAAACATAACAGAAGTAGCTTTCAAGATTACATAAATATGAAATTGTCGAAAAAATTCGGCTCGGGTCAGTAAACTGTGCGAAATGATGTAAAGCCGCCACCATTCTCAGTGGAAACGTAGGACAACCGGAATATAATTAAGACAGCAGTGGTTTGTTTCATCACTATTGAGTAGTTGTAATCATAGCAGTGACAGTGGCAGTGGCAGTCATAGTGACAGTGGCAGTTTTTGTTTGATGATTTCTGGCACATATAATTTTATTGTCTTAACTATGCAAAGCTATCTACCTCGCACTTCCGTGCACAGAAGATCCAGTCTTGGAGAAACAACATCCGCATTTTGAGCCTACCAGCCAAACAGCTTAGGGCCTACACATGATAGTGCTGGTTTCACTGCGTTAGCTACGCGAGGGACACCTATCTATCTGTCTGTCTGTCTGTCTGTCTCTCTGTCGTTCCTCCATCCCTATCCTCCACCCTTTCAGTGAACACATGTTTGTTTCAGCGACATTAGCCAGACATGTCCGGGTTGGACAGTTAGGAGGTTATTACTTTCAGCAGGCAAAAATTTTCACAGGTCGCTTTCAAAAACACATCAAGTATATATAAAATAACGTAGATTATAATTTTACTGCATAATATATAATAATAATAATATATACAATTTCCTCGGGAGACCCAAGCTCGGCAGCGCGCCATTCAAAAAGGGGTTAAGCAGTTCATAATCGAGTAGCAGTTCCAATTGTAAACAGTTGGATTGGTCCGCTGGGGAGCTGTGGAGGATAAGCAAGTTTAAACAGGTGGGTTTTCAGTTTACGGCGAAATGTTGTTATATTTCCTACAGACGTAACACTAACAGGGAGTGAGTTCCACAGAGTCGATGCAGCAACTGAAAAAGCTCTAGTTCCGACATTTCTCTTAACACTGGGAACAAAGAGTAGATCAGAGTGAGATGATCGAAGCTGTCAGGGCTGTCTTGCAGTAGTGAGCAGTGAATGTAAATATGCTGGTTGCTTGGATGAAAGTGCTTGATAGGTAACTGTACAGATCTTTAAAATAATGCGATATCGGACAGGGAGCCAATGCAATGATTTAAGAAGTGGTAATGTGTGAGAGAAACGAGGATACCGGGTAACTACCTTTGACTAACAATTTTGCACAAATTGAAGTTTCAAGATGTCCTTGAGAGCTATGGTATGATAAAAGGAATTGCAGTAATCAAGTCTACTGCTAACAAGAGCTGTTGCAATAGTTTTGGCAGCAATAAAAGACATAGGCCTGTACCGGCGAATATGATAAAAGCAACAACGACAAGTTTGCGAAATATGCTGTCTAAAATGTTAATTATTATCACAGGTGGCTCCGAAATTCTGTGCCGAGACGGCCGATGTGAAATTTACTACGATCAACTATGCATTGGATTAGACATTCTAATTTTACAAATGCGGCTTTGCTATTGAGGTGGCGGAACATGTTCGTTGATGTCTATGACACGGGTCGGGTGCGATTATAAATGTGATTTGGTAAATTCACCGCTTTCGTTTGATACCCATAACCTCACATGCCGTGAACAGTATCGTAACGTTATTATACAACGCTAGGTAATTAACGGACAATGGTTTATGGCGTCATTATGTCACCCGGAACAAACAACAACATAAATTCTACTACTAATAATAATAACGATAATCTTACTATAAAAATAATGATATGATAACGATATATTCATAATCAAAGTCGTAATCATAATCGTAATCTTAATTTAATCGTATTAATAACCATAATCACAGTACAGTAATAATAATAATAATAATAATGACAAAAACAATAATAATAATAACGCCTAAATCATTTGGAACCGAGATCCGAGGCGCAAAAACCAGAATCGTTAAGCGTCCTATTAAAAAGTCAACATCAGAGCCAGGCATAGACAAGTTGCGGAAGGCCGCTATTGTTTCAGATAAGTTTACGACGACGGGGAGTTCATTCCATATTTTGGACGCAACTACAGAGAAAACACGTTCAACGTAGATTACGGAACACAACTGTGTTGTGAACTATCTCATCTGACCTGCCTGGAGATATTTGAAAGACACAGGAGACTATCCGAATAGGTTGGCTGTATGGTTGATAGAGCCCTTTACGTA
Organism: Lamellibrachia columna; assembly: GCA_963662155.1. Classification (NCBI taxonomy): domain Eukaryota; kingdom Metazoa; phylum Annelida; class Polychaeta; order Sabellida; family Siboglinidae; genus Lamellibrachia; species Lamellibrachia columna. Next base: position 27,280,246 of record OY759274.1, on the reverse strand, counting down.
ACGATGGACAGTGATAGAGGTAAACGAGGCGGTTAAGCATAAAACGTGCAAAGCAATTTTGCACACATTGGAGTTTAGCAAGATCTGTTTTGAAAATGTTGCTTAGGCATGCGTTGCGGTAGTCAAGTGATTACTAATTACTGCCGTTGATGTTGATGTTGTCTTAACAATATGCACGAAACATTTTATTTTGATTCTTGATATTTGTCAGCAGCCATTGGGAACCGAAAGGAACCAAACATAACTGGTTCCAGGCTGCTCAACAGAATATATGTACTGATAATTGTTGGCACACTAATAACATTTCTCGTCTACAGAACGTAACATATAACCTTTGCCCACGTTCGTCTTTATTATCTCCTATATTACTTATGCATTAGCACTCTCAAATCAATTGCTCCTGGTTGACCTTTATTTATTGAAAACACTAGTCGATTTTCACTGATGTTGTCGCGTTTAATGTTGCTAATGTAATTAGAATCTATCGTATATCAATTATGTATCGCAGCATGACGTGCGTTGTTTGTGGAAGGCCCGAATTGCCATGAGACGTTACGCTTAAACAGCTTTAATCAATCTCAGCACTGATAAACGAACGACGCCAATTTCAACACGTCGTACTGGTCTTGTTGCACTGGCGTCACAGGAAACACAAGTCAATGTCAACACGTCGTATTGGTCTTGTTGCATTGGCGTCACAGGAAACACAAGTCAATGTCAACACGTCGTACTGGTCTTGTTGCATTGGCGTCACAGGAAGCACAAGTCAATGTTAACACGTCGTACTGGTCTTGTTGCACTGGCGTCACAGGAAGCACAAGTCAATGTTAACACGTCGTACTGGTCTTGTTGCACTGGCGTCACAGGAAGCACAAGTCAATGTCAACACGTCGTAATGGTCTTGTTGCATTGGCGTCACAGGAAGCACAAGTCAATGTCAACACGTCGTACTGGTCTTGTTGCACTGGCGTCACAGGAAGCACAAGTCAATGTCAACACGTCGTACTGGTCTTGTTGCACTGGCGTCACAGGAAGCACAAGTCAATGTTAACACGTCGTATTGGTCTTGTTGCATTGGCGTCACAGGAAACACAAGTCAATGTTAACACGTCGTACTGGTCTTGTTGCACTGGCGTCACAGGAAGCACAAGTCAATGTTAACAC
>OY759274.1:27261582-27274082 GCA_963662155.1 Lamellibrachia columna | reverse complement strand
ATCGTTCTTATGTGTGAAGAAAATATATGTCACGAATATTTTCACAGCTATTAAATTTCTTAAAACTTACCTTTTGTTAGACAGCACTACTGGGTGGTTACTGTAACTAAGTGTCTTTCAGTTGTTGAATCATTCACCTCCGTGTTTATATGCAGACCAGTAGTTCATCGCTCAGTCGATCGAGAGTATCACTGACACAAGCGATGGGCTGATGCGTTTTCACTACGATTATACACTGAACAAAATTAGGCCTTATGAGTTAAGATGGATTATGTGGACAGTCTCTTTCTTTCTGTATCTTTGTCTCTCTGTCTCTCTGTCTGTCTGTCTGTCTGTCTGTCTGTCTGTCTGTCTCTCTCTCTCTCTCTCTCTCCCCCTCTCTATCTCTCTCTCTCTTTCTCTCTCTCTCTCTCTCTCTCTCTCTCTCTCTCTCTCTCTTTCTCTCGATAAACCATTGTCTTCCTTGTCCACTTGGCATATGGGCATTATGCCTTGTATGGAAATCTTGTTAACATGTTAACATCTCTCTCTCTATATTTCTATTAAAATAAAAAAAAACAATGGATCTGTGCGTGTGAATACTGTTTAAGGAATCACGTAACATGTAGGCAAGGAGTGGACTTCTGTCCACGATTAACGACTTCACAATTGCTAGGAAAGGTAATTTATAAGTATCGTCAGCCACCATGATGTCATTCTTTGTTTGATCTGTAAAGAGTGCGGAAAGGTAATAACCGTTGTGCAAGATATAAACGTAATAGCCATGTCCCAGGCCCAAGACTGTTAGCTAGTGATAATTTTAATAATATTTATTTTATATAGAGCCATATCCATAAAAGTTCCCAGCGCTGTACATACAACTAAATCATGTCATTGGCAGCCGTCTATCTTGAAATATAATGTAGCTGTGTCGTAGGTGACACCAGTGTTTTGCACAGCATCTGCTGTGAATAAAAAGTCCGATTTTTGAGTGGCAGTCTCTGCTACAGGTGGCACAGGTGTAGACAGTTTGATGATCTCCGTTTACAGTTCGTTTCATATCTCTTCTGCCTTCCTCATACCACTCCGCACAGCCTGTCGCCAGTTGTTGCGCTCTGCTACAGCAGATTCCCAGGACTCGATGTTGATCTGAACAGATTTGATATCTCGTTTGTAAGCAACCCTGAACCGCACAGAGCTGGACGGCCGACACGCCTTGCACCAGAGGCTAGCTCACCTTAGAGGACGTCCTTTGGAATAAGTCCATCCTCTATGCAGCAGATATGGCCAAGTGAACACAGACGTCGCTGACTTAGCAGGGCGAACATGCAGGTGATGTCTGCACGTTCAATGACATCCTTGTTTGGTGTGTGTTCGTTCCTGCCAGGTGATGCAAAGTATGCGTCTGAGGCATCGGAAACTGTTTCAGCCACGTTGTCCACGCTTCGCTACCATAGAGGTGGGTGCTTATGTGCCTGGTATACTCGAACCTTGGTGTTCTCAGTGAGCACGCTGTTCTCCCACACCCTCTTGGACCTTGACATGATGCGCTTATTTATCTCTACGTTGAGAGATAGATTGCTGGTGATGGTAGACCCTATGTGGGTGAACTCCTGCGCCACTTCCAGAATGTGGTCAACAATGTGGTCAACAATGTGGTCAACAATGTGGTCAATAATGTGGTCAACACTGCTGATGGCTGGAGTTTCGCTGATTTTGTTGGCCCATGACATTGACCTTTTCATGCTTCTGTGCACGCCTGGGCACGTTGGTCTATGAGCCACTGGAGGCCCTCTTCAGTGTACGATATTAGCACTGCATCATCAGCGAAGAGCATCTTCCCGATCAGGACCTGTCGTACTTTGGTTTTCGCACGCCGACGGGCTGAACGGGTTGAACAGCTTGCCACCAGTCCTTGAATGTAAGCACACACCTTCTGGAGATTAGACGAAGGCATAGGAAAGCAGCAGGGATAAGAACATCCCAAACAAGGCTGGTACAAGAATGCTTCACACCATTGCGAATTGGGAAGGACTTCGATGATGATCCATTGTACTGCACTGTACCATGCATGGAATGACGTAATCACACTCAGCAGCTTTGGGGGACATCCAATATTCTCGAGGAGTGTGAAGAGTCCTTTTCTGCTGACCTGGTCAAAGGCCTTTGTCAGATCGACAAAGGCGATGTATAATGGTATCCTCTGTTCACTACATTTCTCTTGTAACTGTCGCAGCGGCAATTACATGTCGATGGTGGATCTTTGTAGCAGCGTTGTGATTCTGGGTAGACAGGAGTAGCCCATTTCTGCAGTCTGTTGAGCACAACACGGACAAAAGTTGTTCCACTATGTTGAGCAGGGAGATTCATCTGTGGTTGTGCAGTTGATCTCCTTTATTCTTGTAAAGGGTAACAATATTGGCGTCACGCATGTCTTGAGGCACCGGGCCCTCTCCCTAGCACAGGCTTGTAAAGATGTTTCATCAGAGCGGGCTTCCCACACTTGATTATCAGGTGCCTTGCCCGCAAGCAGGAGAGTCAGTTGTCCCACTGAGCTCTTCCACAGTTGGTTGGTCGTCGTTGTCCGTTATTCCATCATACATGCCTCGTGCGTTTCCGGTATCTTGTGAGAGCTGGATACTCTGACAAAGTCTTAGCTAGTAATTGGCGCAGTGTCTGGCAGTGTAAGAGCATACAATGTGTTCTCGTTAAGATGTTTCTTGTAGTTGTCGAGGGCTGTGCGCTTAGCTTTAATGACTGGATCCATCTTTTTCAAGTTGGCTTCAAGCAAATCTGCATTCTGCTCTCCCGTTTGCCAAATGTGGGCATATCAGCGTTGTGGATTGAGTCTCTGATGAAGTTCCACATGTCCACAGCAGTTTGATCAGCTGAATCCTGGTAATTCTGTTCAATGGAGTCGATAAACTGCTTTGATAACACGGGGTTCGAAGTGTTGGCAGTGCACATGCGAGGACACCGTTTCTGCTTTGCGTGGTGTAATTTCTGTGGTCGTAGCCTGACCTTGCTGCACACCAGGGTGTTGTCAGTGTCGCAGTCTACATTGTGAAAACTGCGGGTGATGAGCATATTGCTCAGAGTAGGTCCCGATTAGGTGAAGCTGGTGCCAGTTGTGCGATTTGGGATGCCTCCAGGACACTTTGTGGCGTGGGTTCGTAAGGAAGAACGCTGTGATAAGAATATAGTTCCAGCAGTCTTTGACCATTTTCATTCATTTTCCCAATCCCGTTGTGTCCAAGGCAAATTGGCCACACTCCATGGTCCGATCCCACTCTGGAGTTGAAGTCTCCCAGCATGAATAGGTGTTCAGAAGTGGGGTACTTCTGATGGCATTGTCTATTTCCTCATAGAATTGGTCCTTAGTTTCTGCTGTGGAGCAGAGTGAAGGAGAATAAACGCTCAATATGTTGACAGTGTCTTATGCTGTAGAGAGGCGAATGGCTAGGATACGTTCTGAGCCACCTGTCGGTAGTTCAAGTAAGGAGTTTCTCACTCCGTGCTAGCGTGGTTCCTCATGATCTTTCTCCTGCCTGATGAACGGACCCACTGGAAGCGAGTCTCGTTTCCTGTAGGGCGGCAATATCAATGTTGAGTCGTTTGAGTATGAGGTCAATGATGGCTATCTTCCTCGAATCATCGATATGTTGGAGATCATTTGATAAGTCAGGACACGTGGTCCTGACATCCCAGCTTGCTAGTCGAAGAGCTGGCATCTTCTTTATTCTCTTCGATTTGCCTGGTGTGACGTTGTCGATCCACTTGTTGAGCAGATGCTCTAAGCTTCAAACACCCATTGAAGCAGGCGGACCGTGACGGGTCAGCAACTTATTAGCCGAGGGCTGCCCAGCTTGAGGCGGGCGGTAGATGACCAGTAGGACACGAAAAGGATTCCCACCGTCGGAGGCAACCCGTAGCGCCCGTTCCCTTGCCAGTTGGGTTGGGCTTATAACTCGTAACTGCTGCCTCCCGCATTGTGCTGCCGCTGATCAGCGACACTGGAGTGTCCGCTCCAGGGCGCAAGCCTGGGCGAAATGTGAGGAGATCCTGGGTTGCCCAGCCTTCAGAATCCCCCTCTCAGCCTCACTGGTGTAGCCCAAAGGAATGCAAATTTGGCATCAGTGAGGCTGCATGAGCTGCTGGAATTATGGGATGGTTGCCATCAAACCAACATCTGGGATTCATTCCGGATTTTTTTTTAGGGTTTGCTCCCTTATCTATTTCCCATAGATTGGAATAGTGAGCGCCGGGACTTGTCCACACGATGAGCGCTGCACACTGCACCTCAGGGGCTTCAAACTAAACACATATATAAATATCAGAAAAATACGTTCAACTAATACAGTGAAATAAATACCAGTAGAGTAAAGCTGGTTAACTTAAATGCTAAAATAAATAAATGAGTTAGTTAACATATATATCACCATCCATCAGCTAAGGCAAAAATAATGAGAACTATAAAAACAAAACTTAATAATTCTAAATTAATAAATACATAAAAATAAATAAAAATAAATAAATAAACATTTCGTCTATACATTTACAAATGCTGTTGACTATGTCATTTATTACCCGAAAGATCTATGATTGACCAATACAGAGAAAAGAACACAATGCAGTGATCAAACTCTGCAATATATCACAACAATTAGGCTGCGATAGATCGACTGGCTTCAAGCGGACCTGGATTTTTTTGGCTATACATATTGTTGTTGAACCTTTGGCTAAACGTTTACTAAGTGGACCAGTTGTTGAACGTTTGGCTAAATGTTTACTGAGTGGACAGCCTGCAGTTGTCCGTCAGACATACACCTGTCACTCGCTCCGGGTTACCCTCTCGGCCCACCCTAATTCTAATCTAATTAATCCCGCACGGCCAGCAGATGACGACACATGCTGTCCGGTTTCATCACCGCCTAGTCCGGGGAACACGCCGCTGTGTGGGAACGTTTAGTGCGAGTGTGCAGAGGTCTCAACGACTTACACCAGCACCACACAAACCACGTACGTACACACGTATGTATGGATGTATGTGTGCGTATGTGTGCGTATGTGTGCGTATGTGTGCGTATGTGTGCGTGTGCGTGTGCGTGTGCGTGTGCGTGTGCGTGTGCGTGTGCGTGTGCGTGTGCGTGTGCGTGTGCGTGTGCGTGTGCGTGTGCGTGTGCGTGTGCGTGTGCGTGTGTGTGTGTGCATGCATGTATGTATGTATGTATGTATGTATGTATGTATGTATGTATGTATGTATGTATGTATGTACGTACGTCCGTCTGTCTGTCTGTCCGTCTGCATGCCTGTCTACATGTCTGTCTGCCTGCCTGCTGCCTGCCAGCCTGCCTGTATATATGTATGTCTATCTATTCGGGCGTGATGCAAACGTACAACACTTATTATAGAGCACATTTCTGGCAAACATTATTCAACTTCAACTCGATGTCCAGAAACCATTCCTTTAGGAATGTCACATTTGTTGGCATAGCCCCATTTCATACTGTTACATTAGACATTATGCAATCCATCTCGTGCAGTTTATCAGTAAGTTAGCAACAAGACAAGTGCAGAAAGTGTGTCGTCGACAATTGACACTGTTAAAAACAGATGACTGAATGAGGAATCTGAAGGAAACATTTGTAAGAATATGCATACAAATCCAGATACATGCGTATCAAAGGCGTACCGCATTGCAGAAGCCAAATCCAAAAAGAATGCCCATGCAGCGATGCAGGCTAGCCGGTGAGACAAGGTCACAAAGTCTGATTGCTGTCTTGGTAATAAAGATGTATTGTTGTTTCCTAGACAAGCACTGAGACGCGATCTCTCGTCATCTTCCGGGTCGACGGGAACACAAATTGTGGTGTATTGTAATAATAAATCAAAAGCCTGCGTGAGAGAATATCTTAGTGTAATCTGATAGGTTGCCAATATTGCCAATATTGCGAAATGGAAATGTCGAAAAAACATGAAAAGATATGGATGACGTCAATGCTTGTGCGTGTGTGAAATTAACACATGCTAATTTGTTGTCAGATTGTCCAGAAACGACTGGTAATCTGTCTCAAGACAAGTATTTTTTAAGCACAGCAAAGGCTCTATGCCATGGAAATTAATTGTGCTTGTTTTGACTATAGCTTGTTTGATTTTAGTTGTTGTATAAATGGTGTTTGAAGAAATATACTTGCTTTCCAATTTCCTTTCTCATTGATTGAGTTGTTTTATGTAAGTATAAATGGTGTTTGAAGAAATATACTTGCTTTCCAATTTCCTTTCTCATTGATTGAGTTGTTTTATGTAAGTAGGACATTGCCTTTATTTATATATATATAAATAAAGTCATTTCTCGCGAAACGTTCACAAACGTTGTTTAGGACCATTGCTCCTTCCATAAATTGAGTAGACGGTTGTGATCAGGTCGTACGTATGCGTCGTGATTAGGACTTTTGGGGACACTACTTTTATCTTTTATATATGTACCATGAAAACGCTGAGTAATGTCTCCAATAAATGGGTAATTGTTGCTCCTTTTTGTGCAATATTTACACGATGACGTCTTTAAAACAGTTTTTTATTATTCGAACCACCTATGTAAGACATACAGTTAATAGTTAGCTATAACGGCATATATCTATAACAAGTAACGTACTGAAATATAACAAGTAACGTACTGAAATTTGCGGATGACACAAAACTGTTTAGAAAGGTTAATACTGATGGTGATAAACAACATTTACAAAACGATCTAGACAGATTAGTGAAATGGTCTGAGAAATGGCAGATGTTGTTCAATTTTGGGAAATGTAAATGCCTACATACAGGACATAGGAACTTGAATGTAAACTATAAAATGGGAGATACTGTTCTGGGTACTACTGTAAAAGAAAAGGACTTAGGAGTTACAATAAGCGCTGATATGAAAGTTTCAGAGCAGTGTGGTATTGCAGCTTCAAAGGGTAATCAAATTCTTGGATTGATTAGAAGAAACATAACATACAAGGGAAAAAAGTTAATTATACCTCTTTATAAAGCAATAGTTAGACCTCATTTAGAATACTGTATACAAGCATGGAGACCATATCGTAAGAAAGATATAGATACGCTTGAACGCATACAAAGGAGAGCAACTAAAATGATTCCAGAACTGAGAGACCTTAGTTATGAAGAACGCCTGAAAGAATGTGGTTTAACAACTCTAGAGACAAGGAGGTTAAGAGGAGATCAGATTGAAGTTTTTAAGATATTGAATGGGTATGAAAATATTGATAGAAATATGTTTTTCTCACTCAAGAAGGATAGCAGAACTAGAGGACATGAGGTAAAATTAGTAAAGGATCAATGTAGATTGTACATCAGGAAGCACTCGTTCTCACAGAGGACAATAAATGAATGGAACAAATTGTCTACAGATTGTGTAACTGCTAGCAGCGTGAATATGTTTAAAAACAAGGTTGACACATATCTCAGGAGGGCGGGTTATAAGTAGATGAACATTGTTGGACTCTCGATAAGCCAATGGCTTCCTTGTCCACTTGCCATCTGGGCCTTTGGCTTGGATGGCAAATCTTGTTAAATCTTGTTAAATCTAAATATTTCGGGAATTACTAACACAAATATTAACATTTCTCTTCAAATCCCTGAATTTTCCTTATTATTTTATTTTGGGGAAGTTTTTGTGAAACCGTACGTCGCACTACTTCATACAGGCAAATGCAGTACAAAATATCACGAAATAACATGGATTTCTTATAGAACGTGATGCTTCAGCTGGATACTTTGGATAAGTTGTGTTTTAAATTAAAATCGTTGGCTGATAACTTGTGGGAGGTCCCAAAAATGATTTGGGAAAGTTTTTTATGCAATCGTACGTCGCACATTTGCAGATACGTCGTGAGAAGAGTTCAGTACATTAGTGATAACTACATATATTATGTATCAATAACAAATGTCAATCTAAATATTTGTCAATGATTTTATGTATAAAGACATTTTCCTACCTTTTTAGGGCTTTGTAACCGTACGTCGCCCGACACCACTTGAAACCGTAGGTCGGCAAGAACTGCTACGTGGCGATTTACCCGGGGCTATTTCCGAGTGATCTTCGTGGGAATTAAAGCGACGCCAAACGAATAGAAAAGAGTCCAGCTTTGCCAAAGACTCAAAAAACACATTTGGTATTTTTTTTAAATATATATTTCTACAAGTTTCTATGAATGTCTTATTATTGTTATTAATGTATAGTAGTGAGTAAATTGTTGATTTTCGCCGAGTTAATATTTGCGATTCGTCGTCAGGAGCAATAATACGTGGCTTACAGTGTTTTTTCGCGGGAACAGACGTTTTTTCGCGGGAACAGACATTTTATCGCGGGAACAGACGTTTTTTCGCGGGAACAGACGTTTTTTTCGCGGGAACAGACGTTTTTTCGCGGGAACAGACGTTTTTTCGCGGGAACAGACGTTTTTTCGCGGGAACAGACGTGCTCCAACTTGGAGGTGACGGACAGTTTCAGGCGACTTACGATTGCAGCATTATCGACTGGAGACGTGTGATGGCCATATTATATTTCTAAATAATTTAGAGTTATCTGTATAATGGATATGCTAAATACATAGCGTGTCATTAGAATAATTGTCTGATTATGAGAAAACGTGACCATCACAATTCTGAAAATTTTTCACAGCACTGCTATCATCTCGTTGACATGCTGACTTTTTTTTGTCAAAATCACTTACCTCCAGCTCTTTTAAAACGCCCCCGACGCGCGATGCCCATCAATTTTGATAAAAAAAAATAGCCAGGTATTCATGCGCCCACGTGGCCCATAGCATAAAAATTCCCATAAATCCCTCCGCCTGTTAAACTCTAAAAAATGCACCATTTCACAGCCAATAGCTTCTACAAACAAACCTGTGAATATTCCTGCTCAATTGCACTTATGTCACATCATATGAATGATTTAAATTCACATATCGCAATTTAATACGCCCTACATTCGTGTGAAACAATAAACAGGAAGATCAACAGTTGTCTTACCCTTTTAGTGTTATACTGACACAGATGTTAAACGTGTTTTTCAGATATCAGAATGGGTGCCAATCGCCAGTTGCCAGGGAATTCCTGAAGATACACAGAAAGGACCCCGAGTGGAAGAGCGGTCGTAGCAGCAACGCCAATAGGACTATCGTCATCACTAGTGTGGCGTAACACACCACACTTCTTACACAATGTGGCTGGCACAGACGTTGTGGCGTAACACGGCGTAACACACCACACTTCTTACACAATGTGGCTGGCACAGACGTTGTGGCGTAACACGGCGTAACACACCACACTTCTTACACAATGTGGCTGGCACAGACGTTGTGGCGTAACACGGCGTAACACACCACACTTCTTACACAATGTGGCTGGCACAGACGTTGTGGCTCTCTCGCACATTCTGTAAGAGCCTAGGAGTGGCCTCTGCAAGGAACTATATAAGACGTTTAAAGATTCCTCGATGTCACAATACAGGAAACGCACAATATGTGTTCTTGTAGCCACATTTCCAGTACTGTTTGGCCTTTAATCTTCGTGGACCTGGTTGGAGGCTAACCGCGGGAAAAGTCCATGCGACAATAACGGACAGACCATACGACAATAACGGACAGTCCATGCGACAATAACGGACAGTCCATTCGACAAAGGCGGACAGTATAATAACACACAGCTGGGAGTTCTGCCTGGCAGTCCGTTTTAGCGAAACAACGATGAGTATCCTGGAAGTCAGCCCCAAATCTACGAGACGTGCTATGTGCCAGCAGTCCGTGGCATAGCAGACCAGCCCTTAATATATGTACCACGCCCCGCTTCAAAAAGTGCAGGTATGACAAGGGGGGATGTTCCATCCAACATGTCCCGGGTGGGAGAGAACGCAACGGGCGACGAAGCAAGCGGAGAAAAAGGAAGAGAAGGAGAGGTGGTTTCAAGAAGAGATGACACTATGTAATCAAACAAAGTTCTATCAGTTCTGATGTGCATTTCTTTCATATGACATTATGTAATCAAACCCACTGGATCATAACTACACTAAAATACCTTTGACTATTACGTAATGATTTTTTTACACATAAATAGATTTCGACTTACATCATGGCTTTGACAATTCATCAACTCAATGTAATTTATTAATGAGGTTTCCATAAGTTGGCATCCCAGAAAATAATAAGAATATGATATAATCACATAAAGAACACGCATAACATTTATTTTGCGTATCCAGGTACGTATACATACGTATATATATATATATATATATATATATATATATATATATATATATATATATATGTAAATATATATATATATATGTAAATATATATATATATATATATATACATACATATATTATATATATATATATATATATATATATATATATATATATATACATATATATATATATATATATATATATATATATATATATATATATATATATATATATATATATATATATATATATATATATATATCAAGTGGGCAGTATTAGTGTATCAAGTGGGCAGTATTAGTGTATCAAGTGGGCAGTATTAGTGTTTCAAGTGGGCAGTATTAGTGTATCAAGTGGGCAGTATTAGTGTATCGAATGGGCAGTATTAGTGTATCCTTGCGCCGTCCTTGCACCACTTGCCGCTGTGTGGGCAGTGTCCCGTGTTCACCGGCATAGTTTCGGTAAATATTTGATTAACCCCTTTGAAGAAATGTTAAAGTAATTTAGTTATAATAGCTCACTCGAACTAAGTACGTCAAATTAGACAACCAAACGTGGGCGCCTGTCAAAGGAATTATTACTAAATCCGGTTGTTCCCGGTCGTACATCTCTACGTGACTCGAGTTGCGCACATCTGGCAGGCGACGTGTTCGTCTTTGCCGCCATGTTGTCGTACCCAAGGTCAACTGAAAACATGGCGTTGCGTGTCGGCGTCACAGACCTCGCAGCAAAAACGCATCGCCCGACATTACCGGCACCGTCACCAGGCGAGGAGAACAATCACTACAAACGTAGCTCTGCCAACGTGAAATGACGTGCGTGGGAACAGCATGCAACGCGCGCGTCGCTTTTTCGGTATTGATTGCAGAACGGCTCCACGACACAAAGGCGGTTTCGTCAGAACATCGATGCAGCACATTCGCGCGGCCGCAGCACCCGGGAATGCTGCGTGGAATGTCACAGCATGTCACGACGTGTCACGGAATCCAGTTCCTTCAAGATAAATCACCACGAAATTAAACCGGTCTTATCGGCGAGCGTCTCTGACGTAGGTTAATAATAATATTAATAATATGAAATGTTATTCTTGAGTACGGCGGTAGGGTCACGACAATCTATCGATGTACTGAAAGTGTATACGATTTGCAGCCGTATATGTTGAATATGACACTTGCGTGTAGATAACAAAACTGTACATAAAACATTATGTACAATAAAATAGTACAGCCCGGACCTGTACGGTGATATATATTTGTATGTTGATATATGTTTGAATGGTGACATGTTTGTATGATGATATATATGTTTGCATTGTGATATATGCTTGTATATTGATATATGTTTGAATGATGATATATGTTTGTATGGTGATACATGTTTGTATGATGATATATGTTTGTATGGTGATACATGTTTGTATGATGATATATGTCTGTATGTTGATATATGTTTGTATGGTGACATGTTTGTATGGTGATACATGCTAATATGTTGATATATGTTTGCATGGTGATATATTTTTATATGTTGATATGTGTTTGTACGGTTATATATGTTTGTAAGGTGATATATGTTTGGATGTTGATATTTGTTTGTATGGTGACACACGTTTGTATGATTATATATGTTTGTATGTTAATATATATTTGTAAAGTGATATATTTTGTATGTTGATATATGTTTGTGTGTTGATATATACCTGTATGGTGATATATGTTTGTATGTTGAAATATGTTTGTATGTTGATATATGTTTATATTGTGAAACATGTTTGTATGCTGATATATACGTTTGTTGGTATATGTTTGTATGACGGTTTTTTTGCTTGTGTGGTGATATATATATATATTTGTATGTTGATATATGTTTGATTGGTGATATATGTTTGTATGGTGATATATGTATGTATGTTGATATATTTTTGTATGTTGTTATATGTTTGTTTGTTGGTATATGTTTGTATGTTGATATATGTTTGTATGGTGATATATACTTGTGTGGTGATATATATATGTTTATATGTTGATATATGTTTGTATGTTGATATATTTTTGTATGTTTATATGTTTGTATGTTGGTATATGTTTGTATGTTGATATATGTTTGTATGGTGATATATGTTTGTGTGGTGATTGAACATTTGAAAAGGTTGTTTGTCGTTTGTGGAACACATTGCCAATAGCTATCGAGTGCAACATAACACTGTCAGCGTCCAAGAAAACTGCAACGACACTGTTATGGGTGGAATATTGCTGACATT
>OY759274.1:27246582-27251582 GCA_963662155.1 Lamellibrachia columna | reverse complement strand
CTCCCACTGGAGCGTGAGGCGCCAACAAATGTCCAACATGGTCTTGTCAAATTCAACCCAGTTCTTTCCAACCATCTCCATTCTTCATCTATGTTCCAGTCCTCCTCCAGGTGCCCAGTAGTCTGTCTGGGCAGTTGGTGTCCATTTCAACACTATTTCTGCCCATGCGTAGAACATGGGCCAAGCCATCTCCATCTTCTGAGTCTAGGTACATCTGCGAAGATGTTGATGCGTTCTGCGATTTCTTTGTTTGTAACTCGCTGCTCCCGACGTATTCCCAGCATTCTTCACCTTCCTTCAACACCTCTGAGTTGGCTTCTCTATCTGCTCCCGACGTATTCCCAGCATTCTTCACCTTCCTTCGACACCTCTGAGTTGGCTTCTCTATCTGCTCCCGGCGTATTCCCAGCATTCTTCACCTTCCTTCAACACCTCTGAGTTGGCTTCTATATCTGCTCCCGACGTATTCCCAGCATTCTTCATCTTCCTTCAACACCTCTGAGTTGGCTTCTCTATCTGCTCCCGACGTATTCCCAGCATTCTTCACCTTCCTTCAACACCTCTGAGTTGGCTTCTATATCTGCTCCCGACGTATTCCCAGCATTCTTCATCTTCATTCAACACCTCTGAGTTGGCTTCTATATCTGCTCCCGACGTATTCCCAGCATTCTTCACCTTCCTTCAACACCTCTGAGTTGGCTTCTATATCTGCTCCCGACGTATTCCCAGCATTCTTCATCTTCCTTCAACACCTCTGAGTTGGCTTCTCTATCTGCTCCCGACGTATTCCCAGCATTCTTCACCTTCCTTCAACACCTCTGAGTTGGCTTCTATATCTGCTCCCGACGTATTCCCAGCATTCTTCACCTTCCTTCAACACCTCTGAGTTGGCTTCTATATCGGCTCCCGACGTATTCCCAGCATTCTTCACCTTCCTTCAACACCTCTGAGTTGGCTTCTCTATCTGCTCCCGACGTATTCCCAGCATTCTTCACCTTCCTTCAACACCCCTGAGTTGGTTTCTCTATCTGCTCCCGACGTATTCCCAGCATTCTTCACCTTCCTTCAACACCTCTGAGTTGGCTTCTATATCTGCTCCCGACATATTCCCAGCATTCTTCACCTTCCTTCAACACCTCTGAGTTGGCTTCTATATCTGCTCCCGACGTATTCCCAGCATTCTTCACCTTCCTTCAACACCTCTGAGTTGGCTTCTATATCTGCTCCCGACGTATTCCCAGCATTCTTCATCTTCCTTCAACACCTCTGAGTTGGCTTCTCTATCTGCTCCCGACGTATTCCCAGCATTTTTCACATTCCTTCAACACCTCTGAGTTGGCTTCTATATCAGCTCCCGACGTATTCCCAGCATTCTTCACCTTCCTTCAACACCTCTGAGTTGGCTTTTATATCTGCTCCCGACGTATTCCCAGCATTCTTCATCTTCCTTCGACACCTCTGAGTTGGCTTCTCTATCTGCTCCCGACGTATTCCCAGCATTCTTCACCTTCCTTCAACACCTCTGAGTTGGCTTCTATATCTGCTCCCGACGTATTCCCAGCATTCTTTATCTTCATTCAACACCTCTGAGTTGGCTTCTATATCTGCTCCCGACGTATTCCCAGCATTCTTCACCTTCCTTCAACACCTCTGAGTTGGCTTCTATATCTGCTCCCGACGTATTCCCAGCATTCTTCATCTTCCTTCAACACCTCTGAGTTGGCTTCTCTATCTGCTCCCGACGTATTCCCAGCATTCTTCACCTTCCTTCAACACCTATGAGTTGGCTTCTATATCTGCTCCCGACGTATTCCCAGCACTCTTCATCTTCCTTCAACACCTCTGAGTTGGCTTCTCTATCTGCTCCCGACGTATTCCCAGCATTCTTCACCTTCCTTCAACACCTCTGAGTTGGCTTCTATATCTGCTCCCGACGTATTCCCAGCATTCTTCACCTTCCTTCAACACCTCTGAGTTGGCTTCCCTATCTGCTCCCGACGTATTCCCAGCATTCTTCACCTTCCTTCAACACCCCTGAGTTGGTTTCTCTATCTGCTCCCGACGTATTCCCAGCATTCTTCACCTTCCTTCAACACCTCTGAGTTGGCTTCTATATCTGCTCCCGACGTATTCCCAGCATTCTTCACCTTCCTTCAACACCTCTGAGTTGGCTTCTATATCTGCTCCCGACGTATTTCCAGCATTCTTCATCTTCCTTCAACACCTCTGAGTTGGCTTCTATATCTGCTCCCGACGTATTCCCAGCATTCTTCATCTTCCTTCAACACCTCTGAGTTGGCTTCTCTATCTGCTCCCGACGTATTCCCAGCATTCTTCACCTTCCTTCAACACCTCTGAGTTGGCTTCTATATCAGCTCCTGACGTATTCCCAGCATTCTTCACCTTCCTTCAACACCTCTGAGTTGGCTTCTATATCTGCTCCCGACGTATTCCCAGCATTCTTCACCTTCCTTCAACACCTATGAGTTGGCTTCTATATCTGCTCCCGACGTATTCCCAGCATTCTTCACCTTCCTTCAACACCTCTGAGTTGGCTTCTATATCTGCTCCCGACGTATTCCCAGCATTCTTCACCTTCCTTCAACACCTCTGAGTTGGCTTCTCTATCTGCTCCCGACGTATTCCCAGCATTCTTCACCTTCCTTCAACACCTCTGAGTTGGCTTCTATATCTGCTCCCGACGTATTCCCAGCATTCTTCACCTTCCTTCAACACCTCTGAGTTGGCTTCTATATCTGCTCCCGACGTATTCCCAGCATTCTTCACCTTCCTTCGACACCTCTGAGTTGGCTTCTCTATCTGCTCCCGACGTATTCCCAGCATTCTTCACCTTCCTTCGACACCTCTGAGTTGGCTTCTCTATCTGCTCCCGACGTATTCCCAGCATTCTTCACCTTCCTTCGACACCTCTGAGTTGGCTTCTCTATCTGCTCCCGACGTATTCCCAGCATTCTTCACCTTCCTTCGACACCTCTGAGTTGGCTTCTCTATCTGCTCCCGACGTATTCCCAGCACTCTTCACCTTCTTTCAACACCTTTGAGTTGGCTTCTCTATCTGCTCCCGACGTATTCCCAGCACTCTTCACCTTCTTTCAACACCTTTGAGTTGGCTTCTATATCTGCTCCCGACGTATTCCCAGCATTCTTCACCTTCCTTCAACACCTTTGAGTTGGCTTCTCTATCTGCTCCCGACGTATTCCCAGCACTCTTCACCTTCTTTCAACACCTTTGAGTTGGCTTCTCTATCTGCTCCCGACGTATTCCCAGCATTCTTCACCTTCCTTCAACACCTCTGAGTTGGCTTCTCTATCTGCTCTCGACGTATTCCCAGCATTCTTCACCTTCCTTCGACACCTCTGAGTTGGTTTCTCTATCTGCTCCCGACGTATTCCCAGCATTCTTCACCTTCCTTCAACACCTCTGAGTTGGCTTCTCTATCTGGTCCCGACGTGTTCCCAGCATTCTTCACCTTCCTTCAACACCTCTGAGTTGGCTTCTCTATCTGCTCCCGACGTATTCCCAGCATTCTTCACGTTCCTTCAACACCTCTGAGTTGGCTTCTCTATCTGCCCCCGACGTATTCCCAGCATTCTTCACCTTCCTTCAACACCTCTGAGTTGGCTTCTCTATCTGTTCCCGACGTATTCCCAGCATTCTTCACCTTCCTTCAACACCTCTCAGTTGGCTTCTCTATCTGTTCCCGACGTATTCCCAGCATTCTTCACCTTCCTTCGACACCTCTGAGTTGGCTTCTCTATCTGTTCCCGACGTATTCCCAGCATTCTTCACCTTCCTTCAACACCTCTGAGTTGGCTTCTCTATCTGCTCCCGACGTATTCCCAGCATTCTTCACCTTCCTTCAACACCTCTGAGTTGGCTTCTCTATCTACTCCCGACGTATTCCCAGCATTCTTAACCTTCCTTCATCACCTCTGAGTTGGCTTCTCTGTCTGCTCCCAACGTATTCCCAGCATTCTTAACCTTCCTTCATCACCTCTGAGTTGGCTTCTCTATCTGCCCCCGACGTATTCCCAGCATTCTTCACCTTCCTTCAACACCTCTGAGTTGGCTTCTCTATCTGCCCCCGACGTATTCCCAGCATTCTTCACCTTCCTTCAACACCTCTGCGTTGGCTTCTCTATCTGCTTGTTTCTGAAGTACTGAACGGACGTTGGATCTGCACATTATCAGTTGAAGGCTTGCGCTGTCATGCCGATTCTTGTAGAGATATATTTTTCGATGTTACTGTCTGCTGAGACGAAGTTGCCAAGATACTTGAATACAATAAGAAAAACGTCTGTTGCGATAAAATCTCAGCAGCGCGTCAGGACCAAACGGTTAGTTGTTTTCTGTAATCGGTTTACAATATCAAGTCGTCAACGGTTGGAGGAGAACGCCGAGGAGCTACGGGAAAAGGTTGGAGGAGAACGCCGAGGAGCTACGGGAAAGGGTTGGAGGAGAACGCCGAGGAGCTACGGGAAAAGGTTGGAGGAGAACGCCGAGGAGCTACGGGAAAAGGTTGGAGGAGAACGCCGAGGAGCTACGGGAAAAGGTTGGAGGAGAACGCCGAGGAGCTACGGGAAAAGGTTGGAGGAGAATGCAGACGAGCTACGGGAAAAGGTTGGAGGAGAACGCCGAGGAGCTACGGGAAAAGGCGATGTCAAAAAAGTGGGGCTTCAAGTGATTTGACGCTCTCATTCGTCGATGGTTCTGACCATCGTGTTGTGCCGTCTCCTCTCAGAAAGTCGGCTAGCTCTGATCTCCTATCTGTGTTGTGGCGTTCTGACTAGATCATCAAAGTGGTGGTTCTAAGTAACTTAATTGTTGTCAGGGGACGACTCTATGTCATTGCTACATACTCTATTGATACTTTTTTTCTCCAGACGGCGATACGCTAGACTGATTTTCAAATAAAAATAAAAAATACTAGATTCGTTGACTCAAGCCGCAAAGGTTGATTCGAGTCGGATTAGAAGTG
>OY759274.1:27214082-27241582 GCA_963662155.1 Lamellibrachia columna | reverse complement strand
TAGATGACTTGGTTATTGTGCCTGTCTCTCCCACTGTGCTCTAAACACCTGTCTTCTCTAGATCTCTTCACTCAGCTCCCATCTTAATGTTGGTCTTCATGTTCTCCGTCTTATGCTGTTACGTGGGGCGCGGTGGCTTGGCGGTTAGAACATCGGACTCTTGTTCGAGAGTATTCGGGTTCGAGTTCTCGGGTTCAACGCTTTGGCAATTTCGTTCACCCCACGTTGCCACAGTTCACTCAGCTGTATAAATGAGTACCTGGCTACACAGGTGCCAATGTTTACAAGCCGTCCACACCCGCTGATCTCAACGGCACAATGTCCCATACCGACATGACTCTACATTGCTAAAAAAAAGGCTGCTACATCGAAGTAATTCCAGAAGTGCATTGCCATTTATTTGTTTTTATAGAGAATAATAAATACATAAACATATTGAATAAAACCAGTACAACTGATGTGCTATTTTTTTTATATATTTCATAGCTCAAGATCCTCTCATTGAAGTACAATAGTATAAAGGGGAATATAAAGAACTGTGAATTCCGTGCATTTGTGAATGTTTATTCTCAAACATAATTGAGTAAACATTAAGATATGGGATTACCTCCATAGTCAACATGGTCTTGATCTCCGTCTTTTACGCACTAGATAAATCCCCCGCAAAAAAGGTTTGTACCTGTCCCCCACAATGTCAACCCGATCTTACATCGGTGAAGGGTGTGTGGCAGGAGTGGGAGGTGGGAGGTGGGAGGTTGGTCCTAAAAATCGGTGGGAAGTGGGATTTTGGGATGGGGGCGATATGTTATATATTATCATATAAATGACTTTACAAATTATATAATGGCATTACCACACAGCCCGCTCTAGTTTTTCCCCTTCTTCCCTTCATTCTCCATCTCACCTGCTTCCCCTTCTTCCCCCAATTCCCATTACTGCTCTTCTTCGCTTTTTTGCATTCTTCCCCTTCTTCTCCTTCTTCTCCTTCTTCTCTTTATCATCTTTATCATCTTTCTCCTCTTCCTTCTCCTACTTCCACTTCTTCCCCTTCTACCACCTCTACCCATTATTTTCCTTGTTATCGTTTTCCTTCTCATTTTACCACTTCCCATTCTTCCATTTTCCCTTCTTCACCAACTTCCATTTATTCCCATTCTTCCCCTTCTACCCCTTCTATCCATATTCTCCTTCTTCTCCTTCTTCCCCTTCTTTCCCTTCTTCCAATCCCTCCCCTTGTTCTCCTTCTACCCCTTGTACCCTTCTTCCCCTACGTCCCCTTCTTCCCCTACTTCCATTTATTTCCCCTTCTTCCCCTTCTACCCCTTCTCCTTCCTCCCCTTCTTCCATGTGTACCCTTTCTTCTCTTTCCCTTTCTCCTTTCCATACTCTCACTTCTCCTTCTTCTCATTTTTCTGTTTCTTTCTCCTACTTCCACTTCTTCCCCTTCTACCACCTCTACCCATTATTTTCCTTGTTATCGTTTTCCTTCTCATTTTACCA
This sequence comes from Lamellibrachia columna, assembly GCA_963662155.1. Classification (NCBI taxonomy): domain Eukaryota; kingdom Metazoa; phylum Annelida; class Polychaeta; order Sabellida; family Siboglinidae; genus Lamellibrachia; species Lamellibrachia columna. Next base: position 27,240,082 of record OY759274.1, on the reverse strand, counting down.
CTTCCCATTCTTCCATTTTCCCTTCTTCACCAACTTCCATTTATTCCCATTCTTCCCCTTCTACCCCTTCTATCCATATTCTCCTTCTTCTCTTTCTTCCCCTTCTTTCCCTTCTTCCACTCCGTCCCCTTCTTCCCCTTCTACCCCTTCTACCCTTCTCCCTGTCTTCCCCTTCTTCCACTTCTTCCTTTTCGTTTCCTTCTTTTCCTTCTTCTCTTTCTCCTTCTCGTTTCTCTACTTCCACTTCTTCCAATTCCTCTCCTTCTTCCCCTTCTTTCCCTTATTCCATTCCTTCCCATTTCTCCCCCTTCTACCCCTTCTACCCCTCTTCCCCTACTTCCCCTTCTCCTCCACTTCCATTCATTTATTCCCATTCTTCCCCTTCTACCCCTTCTCCGTCCTCCCCTTCTTCCCTGTATACCCTTCTTCTCTTTCCCTTTCTCCTTTCCATACTTCCACTTCTCCTTCTTCTGTTTCTTCTCCTTCTACCCCTTCTTCCCTTCTTCCCCTTCGTCTCATTCTTCCCCTTCTTTCCTTTCTTCCACTCCTTCCCCTTCTTCCACTTCTATCCCATCTACCCTTCTTCTCGTCTTCCCCTTCTTCCACTTCTTCCTTTTCGTTTCCTTCTTTTCCTTCTTCCCCTTCTCCTGCCTCCCCTTCTTCCCTGTATACCCCTTCTTCTCTTTCCCTTTCTCCTTTCCATACTTCCACTTCTCCTTCTTCTCCATCTTCTGTTTGTTCTCCTTCTACCCCTTCTTCCCTTCTGCCCCTTCGTCTTCTTCTTCTTCCCCTTCTTTCCCTTCTTCCACTCCTTCCCCTTGTTCCCCATCTACCCCTTGTACCCTTCTTCCCCTACATCCCCTTCTTCCCCTACTTCCATTTATTCCCCTTCTTCCCCTTCTACCCCTTCTCCTTCCTCCCCTTCTTCCCTGTGTACCCCTTCTTCTCTTTCCCTTTCTCCTTTCCATGCTTCAACTTCTCCTTCTTCTGTTTCTTCTCCTTCTACCCCTTCTTCCCTCCTTCCCCTTTTTCCCTTCGTCTCCTTCTTCCCCTTCTTTCCCTTCTTCCATTCCTTCCCCTTCTTTCCCTTCTATCCCATCTACCCTTCTTCCCGTCTTCCCCTTCTTCCACTTCTTCCTTTTCGTTTCCTTCTTTCCCTTCTTCCCTTTCTCCTTCTCCTTTCCCTACTTCCACTTCTTCCCATTCTTACCCTTCTTCTCCTTCTTCCCTTGGTCCTAAAAATCGGTGGGGGTGGAAAGTGGGATTTTGGGATGGGGGCGATATGTTATATATTATTATATAAATGACATTACAATTGATATAATGGCATTACCACACATCCCGCTCTAGTTCTTCCCCTTCTTCCCTTCATTCTCCAGTTCCCCTTCTTCCCCTTCTTCCCCCAATTCCCATTACTGCTCTTCTTCGCTTTCTTCGCGTTCGTCTCCTTCTTCTCTTTCTTATCTTTCTCCTCTTCCTTCTCCTACTTCCACTTCTTCCCCTTCTTCCCCCTCTACCCCTTCTTTTCCTTGTTATATTTTTCCTTCTCATTTACCACTTCCCATTCTTCTATTCTTCCGCTTCTTCCCCTACTTCCATTTATTCTCATTTTCCCCTTCTACCCCTTCTTTCCATCTTCTCCTTTTCCCCCTTCTTTCCTGTATACCCCGTCTTCTCTTTCCCTTTCTCCTACCCCTTCTTTCCTTCTTCTTCTCTTTCCCTTTCTCCTTTCCATACTTCCACTTCTTCTCCTTCTTCTGTTTCCTCTCCTTCTACCCCTTCTTCCCCTTCTTCTCTTTCTTCCCCTTCTTTCCATTCTTCCACTCATTCCCCTTCTTCCCCTTCTACCACTTCTACCCTTCTTCCCGTCTTCTCCTTCTTCAACACCTTCCCCTTCTTCCTCTTCTACCCCTTTTATCCTTTTTCCCGTCTTCCCCTTCTTCCACGTCTTCCTTTTCGTTTCCTTCTTTTCCTTCTTCTCTTTCTCCTTCTCCCTTCCCTACTTCCACTTCTTCCCATTCTTACCCTTCTTCCCCTTCTTCCCCTTCTTCACCCGTCTTCAACTTCCCCTTGCCCCTTCCCCTTCTCCTTTCCCTACTTCCATTTCGCCCACTTTTCTCCTTGTACTCCTTGTTTTCCTTCTTCCCCTTCTTCTGCGTCTACCTGTTCCCCTACTCCCACCTCTTCCCCTTCTGCCTTTGCTGTCGGTTGACTTGATCCGTCTGTTTCTAGAAAAAAGAAACACTAGCCTGATCTCGCAGGAACAACCCTCACTCACAATTGTGCGCAATTTTGTAACACCCAAACAGTCCCACATTTCAACGACAGGCCAAGCATTATTATGTTGACCTCGTTCTCGTTCAACGCGCACTCCGTTGAATGGGAACGCCTGCAGGGGTTATATATCATAGAAAGGTCGAGGCCTATTTACCAAAGAACTGCGTAGAATGCGTCAGTCGCCCCCGTCGACGAACTACTGGCAGTTCGTAGACATAAACAGGGACCGACTCCACAGATACAACTACATTTACTACATTTCTCATCCCTTATCGTTTTTTAATAGGATGGCCTTCCAAAGTTATAAACTCCGTAAGTCAAGTGTACGTACTTATACTTAAACATATTGAATACAACTAGTACAATTGATGTGCTATTTTTATTTGTCATAGCTCAAGAACCTGTCATTGAAGTGCAGTAACGGAGATTATAAAGAACTGAAAATGATGTGCACATATCAACCTAAACGACCGACACGTTATTCTAGGTTTTGAGTCCAGAATCGACGGCACATTGCTGACACACAGCCTCTTCCCTAGCCATTATACATATATTTATCGAAAAGACCGTACCCGGAATGGAGGGGGAGTATTCTGTGCCATTAGAGAGGATGTCCTGGCCAGAGAAAAAGGGACTTGGTGAAGGACAACGAATGTGTATGGAGCTCCATTCAATTCCCCAAGTCACAGAAAGCAGAAAGCCAATGCAATGATTTAAGAAGTGGTAACGAGTGAGAGAAACTAGGAGACCGGGTAACTACCCTTGCCAACAAAATGTGCACACGTTGAAGTTTCAAGATGTCATTGAGAGCAATATTATGATAAAGGGAATTATAATAACGTCTGCTGCTAACAAGAGCAGTTGCAATAGTTTTGGCGACAGCAAAATACATATACCGACGAATACGACGAAGGTCACGAATATGATAAAAGCAGCAAAGACAAATTTGTGAAAAATGCTGTCCTAAATTATGTGCTGTGATGGCAAGTGTAACATTCTGGCTCAACATTGGTGTTGAAGAAAAAAACTGTTGTGTACCAATAATAAGAAACTGTTTTATTTGCATTTAGCAGAGTGTCTTAACAACCCGTTTGCATTATTATTCAAACGCGACAATGGTATAGACATGAGTGACAAAGGACCGTCTCCCTATTGAGAGATGAACAACATCTGTTTCACGCAACCAGGGATTGAGATACTATTAAAGAACATCAACCAAACTAAAACTGCAGACCCTGGTGAAATCCCTGCAAGAATTCTAAAGGAAACGGCCAAGGAGATCTCTGGTGTGCTATCCGTCATCTTCCAACAGTCCTACGAGGAAGGCACCGTCCCATCTGATTGGTCTACTACACGCATATCGGCGATTTACAAGAAGAATGATAATGTCACACAGTCTAGTTACAGACAGGTTTCCTTAACATACATTACATGCTAAATAATGGAACATATTGTGTGCTGCCAGATCGGTCGGCACCCTGATTACAACATTCTAAACCCTAACCAACATGGCTTCCGAAAGGGTCTGTCTTTGAGACACAACTCGTCAGTACTATACATGAATTGGCGTACTCTATCAACATAAAGAACCAAACAGATGTCAGTTTTCTGGACTTCAGTAAGGCCTTCGATCAAATGTCTCATACAAAACTTCTCCGTAAAATCAGGTACTACGGAAACAACGGAAAGACAATTACCTGGATCAGATCAGGTTCTCGCAGTAAACAAGTTGTCGTCAATGGGCAGTCATCGCGGCCAGTCGAAGTCCTCCATGGAGTCCCATAAGGAACAGTGTTGGGGCCAATGTTCTTTCTGTTGTACGCTAACAACATCAACGAAGGAGTGAATTCACAAATGCGCCTGTTCGCTGACGACAATATCGTTTATCGTAATATCCAAACCTCGGCCGACTACTTGGCACATGAATCTGATCTGAATAAACTCCACCGCTGGGCAAGACGTGTTAGTTGGACTGTAATGTGTTAAAGTGTGCTGTCCTGTCAATTACGACCAAGAGGAAGCCATCAACATATGATTACTATATGGATGACCAAGAGATCCCACGAACTGACAACCAGGCCTACCTGTGAATTACCATCAACACGAAGTTATCGTGGCAGTCACACATCAACAAAGTGCAAAACAAAGCCAGACAGACGCTTAGCCTAATCAAGAGAACACTGCATGCGGCACAACCCCAAGTGAGGAAAACCTCATACGAGGTACTCGTCCGACCAATGCGTGAGTAGGCTACTTGCGCCTGGTCACACCACGAAGACATTCAGAAAGTTGAACAAGTGCAGGGTTCCGCAGCTCGTTTTGTCACTGGTGACTATCGGAGAACTTCAAGTGCCACTGTCATGTGTGCTAACCTCATGTGGGATACACTACATACCAAACGTTGCATAAGAGATGCCTCGCTGTTTTTTAATATTCACCATGGACTACTCCGTATAAATTTCCCTACCACCATTATCACAGCAGATGCTCGCACTAGACGCCACCATCAGTATAAACTCCGAACACTACCAGCCTCCTGCATCATCTACCAGCACTCGTTCTATATCCGCTCTGTCCCAAAGTGGAATTCCCTCACACAGGACGCAGTCGAGGCACCGACAGCAGAAACATTTCAGAAAGCCGCCCTCGAAGTTATTAAGTCATCGTAGCAGCCCATTGTCAACCCTAGACTGCAGAATGTTATTGTGCATACAAACGTTTTAGATCACCCCACCTTGGGAGATGGCGTTACAAACTGCAGGAAGAAGACTTGAAGATAATACTAGCTGCGAGTCTGGGAGTTTGGCATTTGGCATACTGACAGTAGGCTCACGAATATTTCACACACTTGACGGATACATCACGTGACTGTTGGATATTCTGTCGTATTTTTGTTCCATTTATGGCCGAAACATTTGGGGGGAAAGAGCAACGTTGTTAGCTAGAATAGGATGTGGGAGGGTTTGATCTGACAGATGTCTGCCGCCCTAGTAATGTAATGTAGTATATGTAAGTGTGGTTGCTAAGACGAAACTTATTAAGATTATAATTCTGCATCTGTCAATTGTGACATGGAGGCACGCGATATTCAGCATGACGTCAGAGCCTATAAATTACGGCGGCACTGACTTGAAATCATACACTGGGGTAGAGTGACGTCAAAGCTTGTAAATCAAGGAAACACGGCGCTGCGGTGACGCCATTTTTCAAACTTATTCACCAGTCGTCGAATTAGCGTTGATTAATGACTAACTATACGTTCATTCATTCAATCGTGTCCGTTTAGTGTCTCGTCTGAAAGACACAGGCAAAGTGGGGTGAACAAAAACGCAGTACGTGGTTTCGAAATCCTGTCCGCTAGACCGAAAGTCCTACGCTCTACCGCCTAGACCACCGCCTAGACCACCGCCTAGACCACCGCCTAGACCACCGCCTAGACCACCGCCTAGACCACCGCCTAGACCACCGCCTAGACCACCGCCTAGACCACCGCCTAGACCACCGCCTAGATCACCGCCTAGACCACCGCCTAGACCACCGCCTAGACCACCGCCTAGACCACCGCCTAGACCACCACCTAGACCACCGCCTAGACCACCGCCTAGACCACCGCCTAGACCACCGCCTAGACCACCGCCTAGACCACCGCCTAGACCACCACCTAGACCACCGCCTAGACCACCGCCTAGACCACCGCCTAGACCACCACCTAGACCACCGCCTAGACCACCGCGCCCCACTGAACGTTGATCAGTTACTAAGTAAACGCGCGTGGCGTGGGGATAGGGGAAGGGCAATCACGAAGATATAACGCTGCTTCCAGAAGATAAAGTTTGATGTAATAATAAGTGTGGAAATAGCAATCTGGAAATTAGTTTTGATATAAAAGGGTTTGACAACACGGGATATTAGGAGTTTAAAATAGAAGGTGGTTTAATATTCAGTGGTTATAAATATGTTGATAAAAATAGGTTTTTCAAACTTGAAAAAGGTAGTGGAACAAGAACGTACAACGTGGAGGATAAACGAGTTGAAACTGGTGTGTTATTAGTTGACGGTGTTATTAAATTACCTGCCGAATCAACACTATAAGGGAGTAAGTTCCAAGATAAAGTTCTAGTTCCGACGTTTTTCTTAACACTGAAAACAAAAAGTGGATTTCTAGATGATCGAAGCTGTCTGGGCTGTCTTGCAGGAGTGAGCAGTGAATGTAAATATGCCGGTTGCTTTGATGAAAGTGCTTGATAGGTAATTGTACATATCTTGAAAATAATGCGATATCAGTCAGTGAGCCAATGCAGTAATTTAAGAAGTGTTACTGAGTGACAGAAACTACCCAGACAGACAGGTGCCACGGAATGTATTATGCCATTTTACGGATAACAATACGTTTTTCATTCCATACATGTCATAAAATCACCACCATCAACTCCTTGCAACCCCTATGCTACTAACAGCCTATTATGTGCTGCGACGGACTGACGTGTTCTCGTGTGAACAGTCATTGTGAAATAATCTATGCAACACCCTGCAGTGCTGCTCACTGAGGCATAAAAAAGTTAACACTCGACGGAGACGGTGCTCATGCGAACCAAGAATGTCATCGGCGCAACATTGGACATAAAATGCAAGACTGTCCTCGTAATGCTTGATTTATCAAGCGTATTCGGTGAAATCGACCAAGAGCTCTTCATGACGCGACTGGAACACTCATTTGACATCACAGACTCGGCGCTACATCAGCGAACGCTATCAGAAAGTTGACATGGACAGCGCCATGTCAACTGATTGCGCTTTGAAATGTGACGTCCCACAAGGGTCAGTGCTTGGTCCAATATTGTACCCTATATATATATATATATATATATATATATATATATATATATATATATATATATATATATATATATATATATATATATATAGTCTTGTATATATGTATATATATATATATATATATATATATATATATATATATATATATATATATATATATATATATATATATATATATATATATATATACATACATATGGAGTAGAACAAGAAAGACAAAAGGCAAGATATAATGTGGATTTCCTGAAGGACCCAAGCACAGCAGAAGAATATAAAGTTGCATTAGCTAATAGATTCAAAGTCCTGCAAGAACTGTATGATGAAGATGAGGGAGTAGACATCAACAGCCAATGAAGTCACATCAAACATGCAGTAAACACCACATGCGAAGAGATAATTGGAAGAAGGAAACCCCAACAGAAAGACTGGATTTCAGTAGAAACAATGAGGAAAATACAGACCAGAAGATACAAGAAGGAAGCAGTCAACAGCAGCCGCACAAGGGCGGCAAAAGTAACAGCTCAGAAAGAGCACACTGCAGCAAATAGAGAGGTGAAGAAAAGTGTCAAAACAGACAAAAGGAACTTCGTGGAGGGACTTGCACAAGAGGCAGAAAAGGCAGCAGCTAGCAGGAACATGAAGCAACTTTACGATACAACAAGGAAGTTAGCTGGAAAGTTTAAGAAATCAGAGCGGCCAATCAGAGACAAAAATGGGATCGTCCTGATGGGGGCAGACAAACAGCTTAACAGATGGGCAGAGCATTTTGAAGAGCTGCTCAACAGACCAGTACCGCAGAATCAACCAGACATCCAACCAGCTGATCTCCCAATAAACCCACTAGAGAAGAGATAAAAAAGGCGATCGCACATATGAAAAATGGGAAAGTAGCAGGCCCTGATGGTATCCCTGCAGAAGCACTAAAGGCAGATGTAAATACTTCAGTAGAAATGTGCTGTACAGTCTTTTTGAGGAGATCTGGGAAAAAGAAGAAATTCCAGCAGAATGGAAGGAAGGTTACCTTATCAAGATTCCCAAGAAAGGAGACCTGAGCCGCTGTGATAACTACAGAGGAATCACGTTGTTGTCAGTACCTGGGAAGATTCTAAACAGAATAATCCTAGAGAGAATGAAAGGCAAAGTGGACCAAACTCTGCGTGAACAGCAAGCAGGCTTCAGGCAGGACAGATCGTGTACTGACCAGATTGCAACACTGCGAATCATAGTGGAACAATCCATCGAATGGAACTCATCCCTATACATCAACTTTGTTGATTACGAAAAAGCCTTTGACAGTGTGGACAGGGAGACACTCTGGAAAGTGCTAAGACACTATGGGGTGCCCAAGAAACTAGTCAACATGATCAAAAACTCCTATGAAGGAATGTCATGCAGAGTCATTCATGAAGGTCAACTTACAAAGAACTTTGAGGTTAGGACGGGGGTGAGACAGGGATGCTTACTGTCACCATTCCTCTTCATTCTAGTCATAGACTGGGTCATGAAAACAGCAACCAAGGAGAAACGAAATGGAATCCAGTGGACGATGCTGACCCAACTTGATGACCTGGACTTTGCGGATGACCTTGCACTCCTGTCTCACAGCCATAGGCAGATGCAAGACAAAACAACAGAACTGGCATTGATTTCAGAGCGGGTTGGGTTGAAAATCAACAAAAGGAAAACAAAGATCCTGAGAACAAATGCTACTTGCGAAACACCAATCATGCTTGAGGGAGAGACACTGGACGAGGTCAAAGACTTCAGATATCTAGGCAGCATAGTGGATACGCATGGAGGGACAGAGGCTGACGTAAAGAAAAGGATCAGCAAAGCAAGGGTAGCTTTCCACCTTTTGAGAAATGTGTGGAAGTCAAAGGTAATTGGAGAAACCACAAAAATACGCTTGTTTAACACAAATGTAAAGTCCGTGTTGCTGTACGGAGCAGAAACATGGCGAATAAACAAGACCACACTGATAAGGATCCAGACATTTGTCAACCATTGCCTGAGAAGAATTCTCCGAATACACTGGATGGACAGGGTGAGCAACAAAGACCTCTGGGATAGAACACACCAAGCCCAAATAGAGATAGAGATAGAGATCCTTAAGAGGAGATGGGGATGGCTTGGCCACACCTTGAGAAAGCCAAGCACAAACCTAACCAGACAGGTCCTGACATGGAACCCCCAAGGCAAGAGAAAGAGGGGGATACCAAAAAACACCTGGCGGCGTGACCTCGAGGCAGACATCAAGCAAACAGGGAAGGGCTGGCAACAACTGGAGAGGATTGCCCAAGACAGGAGGCGCTGGAGAAATGTTGTGGATGGCCTATGCTCCAGGAGGAGTTAAGGGCCTAAGTAAGTAAGTAAGTATATATATATATATATATATATATATATATATATATATATATATATATATATATATATATATATATATACATATACATATATACGAGACTCATGGGCGATATTATTGCTCGACACAGAATTCAATACGATTATTATGCGGATGACACGCACATTTATATGACGGTAGAACGTGACGAATCCATAGTTCCGGCCCTGTCTAAGGTCGAAATATATGTAGCGGATGTGGCAGACTGGATGGAGAGAAATCAAATGAAGTTAAATAAAGAGAAGTCAGAGGCAATCATCTTTCTCACAGAAAAACAACGAGTTGGTATTACCCGCCGAAGTGTCATTGACAATAGCTGGACACCGCGTTATACCAACGTCGTCTGTGCGCAATCTACTATATGTGTGCATTCCGCGACGAATGGTCTGACACCTATGTCGTGTCGTATTTTTTATATTTGGCGTTAGGAAGATGTAAGCACGACACCTTACTATCTCGCGGACTTACTCAACCGTCGCAACATGAATCGGCAATTGAGGTCTGTCTCTTTGTATTTATTACTGTACCGGCTTCGCAGACGGTCACGCATGGCGATCGTCGATTTACTGTGGCTGCTGCGAATCTGTGGAATCGCTTGCCCGTTTCAATGAGGACAACGAATACACTGCCGCAATATAAAACACTTTTAAGACACGCCTTTTTAGAGTAACGTTTTAGTATATGCTGATGTGAACATTTTAATATGCAGTTATTACTATTAAATTTTTATTATTACAAATATAAATAATTTTGTATTATATATTATTTATGGTAGGGCTATTTGGACTATGTTTTAGAATATTTATTATTTGTATTGTTTTTAATAGAATTAATATACATTTTTATATATTTATTTTTATATAATTAATATATTTATTTTTAATAAAATTAATAATATTTTAATATGTCATGATGACAGCAAATACACTTTTAAGACAAATCTTTCTAGGATATGCTGATGTGAACATTTTTATATGCATTTATTATTATTTTATTATTACAAAGATAAATCATTTTGTATTGTATATTATTTATGGTAGGGCTATTTGGACTATGTTTTAGAATAGTTATTATTGGGATTGTTTTTAAATAATTAATATACATTTTATTATATTTATTTTTATATAATTAATATATTTATTTTTAATATAATTAATAATATTTTAATAAGTCATTATGGCATTATGTAAAGCGCCTAAGAACAATCTTTTATTATTATTATTATTATTTTGACTACTACACTTTTTTTTGACATTACATAATTTTTACTCTTCTATTTCATTGCAATCATTTGTTATATCCACGGTGGTTCTTGACATGACGCTTTAGAGGTTTTTATATAATATCTAGGTTTCTACAAAATCTCACATGTTACACACTAGTTTTACTTGTAAATTAATTACACACTAATTTTACTTGTAAATTAGTGTGTAACATTATGTACATCACACAGTATGCATGTGTGTGTATACCTAAATAAATGAAGGTATATATATCTAATCAAAACATAATATACTACTACTACTACTACTACTACTACTACTACTACTACTACTACTACTACTACTACTACTACTACTACTACTACTACTACTACTACAACTACTACTACTGTTACTACTACTACTGCTACTACTGCTACTACTACTACTACTATTACTACTACCACCACCACCACCACCACCACCACCGCCGCCGCCGCCGCCGCTGCTGCTGCTGCTGCTGCTGCTGCTGCTGCTGCTGCTGCTGCTGCTGCTGCTGCTGCTGCTGCTGCTGCTGCTGCTGCTGCTGCTGCTGCTGCTGCTGCTGCTGCTGCTGCTGCTGCTGCTGCTGCTGCTGCTGCTGCTACTACGCTGAATCGTGGCTCATGACGAATGGTTTACACTGTCTGAGTGCGTATTACATTATCCTACCTTTCTAAAGCATACACTAGAATTACATTGTATTCATTATGGGTGCCGCGACAGTGGAGTCTACCGATGTGGAGTCTTGTCACGATATCGGCGAATGATTTATTCTGAGTGTGGTTATCCATTGCTCAACGACCATATTTAACAATACACAGCTACCAAGCGTTATTCCTTCTTCCCTTCTTCCCTTCTTCTCTTCATTCTCGTTATTCCCCTTCTTCTTCCACTTCTTCCCGTTTTTCTAGTTCTTCCCCTTCTTCCCTCATTCTCCTTCTCCCCTTCTTCCCCTTCTTTCATCATCTCCTTCTTCTCCTTCTTCTCCCTCTTCCCCATCTTCTCCTTCTTCCTATTCTTCTTATTGTTCCCCTTGTTCCCTTTCCCCCATTCTTCCCATTCTTCCCCTTCTCCTTTTCCTAATTTCATTTCTTCTCTTTGTTCTTCTCCTTCTTCTCATTCTTCCCCTTCATCCCCTTCTTGCACTTCTTCGCCTTCTTCTTTGCCTTCGGATGATTTGCACCATCAGTTTCTAGAAAACCCCACTAGCCTGAATATAGGAGTGCTACTGCCCATATGTGCGCATTATTTATGAAACCCATACATTCCCATTTCAACGACGGGCCAGGCGGCTTTATTACGTTGACCTCGTGATGTCATAAACTTAACAATCCTTTAATGCTTAGTACAACAAAAGACAAGACCCTTTCATCGTCACATGTTCACCAGGAACACGCGCACTGTGTTGAATAGGAATGTTTGTAAGAGTTGTATATCATCGAAAGGTCGATACCTATTTACAAGAGAATTGCGCAGAATGCGTCAGTCGCCACCGTCGACAAACTACTGGCAGATCGTAGACATAAACAGGGACCGACTCCACAGATACATCTACATTTACTACATTTCTAATATCTGATAATTTTTTTTAACAGAATAACCTCTCAAAGCTACAAATTCCGTAAATTAAGAGTATTCAACTTCTACTTAAGCATATTGAATAAAACCAGTACAATTTGTGTGCTCATTTTTTCATAGCTCAATATCCTGTGAGTCTCGGAGGAACTTCAAGATCATTTAGCGTACTGACATTTGGCCCAGGAACATTTCACACAGTTAATGGATACATCACGTGACTGTCGGATATTCTGTAGTATTTAAAGTTTCGTTGCATTTATGGCCCAAACATTTTGGGGGGAGGGCACCGTTGTTTCTTCATTTATTTAATATATAGACATGTTTACTGCAACATGTATTTAACTACATGAGTGACATCATGGTATCGTGACTCAGTATACACTCCTTGGCTGCATATTTATAGTGGAAAAAGAAGGTGCCCGGCCGGAAAGGGAGTGCCTGGGTGAAGAAATGGGACGCCCGGTTGAAAATGCACGCATATCACGCACGCGTGCATGCACGTTTACACAATCGCACACATACACACTCACGCTGTTTGACATAATAGTTGAGTGAGGCATAATTGCTTCTTTATTGTCTTAAGCAGTTCGTTTCCCAATAAAGGAAACATATTAAGTTAGTGGGCTTGCAAGCGACGACCACCAACTCTGTGAGTTATATAACTGCTCACTTCATAGGTAGGATATGACATTTTAGTTGTATTTCAGAAAAATACGTGCGATACAAAAATGCATGGCACTAGTCTGACTGCAGAAAACCGACCGTTGCAGTCCAACCATCGCAATCCAACCACCGCATTTCAACCACCGGAATCCAACTACTTCAGTCGAACCACCTCAATCCGACCACCGCAGTCCAACCACCGCAATCCAACCATCTCAGTTCAAACACCTCAGTCCGACCCCGCAGTCCGATCATCGAAGTCCAACCATCGCAGTTCAATTACTACAGTCCGACCACCGCAATCCGACAAACGCAGTCCAAACACCGCAATCCAACCACCTCAGTCCAACCACCGCAGTCCAACCACAGCAATCCAACTATCTCAGTCCAACCACCGCAATCCAACCACCTCAGTTCATTCACCCCAGTCCGACCATCGTAGTCCAACCACCGCAGTCCGACTATATACATCGTACACATACATCGTACATATACATCGTACACATACATCGTACACATACATCGTATATATACATCGTACACATAGTTGAACACTGGCTAAATTGGCACTGGACCAGAACGCATAAATATCTAAACAGTGACTCGTGTGACGGTGACAACGTATAACTCACGTGATGTATTTGACTGAGTGGTATAAGTATAGCCAACTAAGTTAGTACAGTGTCGTTCTACAAGCATCAAACTCCGTCTGTTAAACAGGTAAGTATCCTGTTTATGCCACGGAATGTATTATGCCATTTTGTGGATAACAATAAGTCTGACATTCCACACATGTCTTATATAATCTGTGTGGAATGTGGAGGATATGTGTATATTAACAAAGGGAACACGTATCGTAACCTGGTGAATTTGTGTTTTTGATCGCTTGCACCTCTAGTACATTTCCGTTGTTAGGGACATATTCACTGTGTTATTCTGCGTGAAACTTGAATGAATATGTTACAAAATACGTTTGCGGCTTGGGGTTTACGCGCATTTTGCTACACATTTCAGTGAGTGTCTGCCTGGTTGAAGAGTTACAACGGCGAGACAATGCGTGCCATCGTCGCCGTGTTACTGGCGTATAGCTCGTTGGGCTGTTACATCCTATTCGGAAGCGCAGGTGGGATCATAAACGTGTTCTTGTAGTTATATTTAATTATTAGTACACACAAAAGCACGCATGCATGCGTGCACAAGCGCACACACGCACGCACAAACACACACACACACACACACACACACACACACACACACACACACACACACAACACACACACACACACAAACACACACACACAACACACACACACACACACACACACACACACACACACACACACACACACACACACACACACACACACACACACACAAACACACAAACACACACACACACAAACACACACACACAACACACAAACACACACACTCACACCCCCACACACACACAAATACACACAAACACACACACTCACACCCACACACACACACAAACACACACAAACAGACACACACACACACACACACACACACACACACACACACACACACACACACACACACACACACACACACACACACACACACACACACACACACACACACACACACACAAACACACACACACAAACACACACACACACACACACACACACAAACACACACACACACACACACACACACACACACACTCACACACACACACACACACACGGTATTTGTGAGGTCTGTGATGTCGGACGTGGAGCTGGTGGCTATCAACTCTTCGCTCTTATCCTCTTATCTTATCTTATCCTCTTATCTTATCCTCTTCGCTCCTCCTTTATTGTTCTCTTGGTTCAGTTTCCACATCTTACTTGTGTTCTTCTAGTCTGGTCTCGAACAATCTCACTGTCTCTCTCTAAAAGTTGCCTGTATATGGAAGAGAACAATACACGAGAAACAGACAGAAACGGTCATAGTCCACCATCCGCCCTTTGATATAATGTCTGACAGGTATACTCAAATAACTAGTGCAATAAGTACACTAACATACAAACACACCCCACAAAAGTAATCCATGTTATCATATTGTAAGAAAATTAGCCCTCGGTAAACAATCCGACTTTGTCAACTGGTTAACATGATTGCTGTGCGTAGTCAGATAGTAATTACAATTATGTAACCATATTTAACAAGATTTAACAATATTGTCATAAAAGACAAAGGCACAAATGGCAAGTGGACAAGGAAGCCATTGGCTTATCGAAAACAACAATGTTTTATCTATTTGTAATCCACCCTCCTGAGATATGTATCAACCTTGTTTTTTTACAATTAATTGATTATCCTCTGTGAGAAAGAGTACTTCCTGATATATAATCTAAAGTGATACTAATGTTACCTCATGTCCTCTAGTTCTGTTATCTTTCTTGAGTGAAAAAACATATTTCTATACACATTTTCATACCCATTCAATTTCTTTAAAATGTCAATTTGATATCCTCTTAACCGCCTTGTATATAGGATTGTTAAACCACATTCTCTCAGTCGTTCCTCATAACTAAGGTCTCTCAGTTCTGGAATCATTTTAGTTGCTCTGCTCTGTATTCTTTCAAGCGTGTCCGTATCCTTCTTACGATATGGTATCCAAACTAGTATACAATACTCTAAATGAGGCCTAACTATTGCTTTATACAGAGGTATAATTAGCTTTTTCCTTGTATGTTATATTTTTCATTATCAACCTAAGAATTTGATTACCCTTTGAAGCTGAAATACCACACTGCTCTGAAACTTTCATATCAGCACTTATTGTAACTCCTAAGTCCTTTTCTTTTACAGTAGTACCCAGAATAATATCTCCCATTTTATAATTTACTTCGAAGTCCACTTGTCCTGTATGTAGGCATTTATATTTCCCAAAATTTAATAACATCTGCTATTTCTCAGACCATTTAACTAATGTTTGTAGATCGTTTTGTAAATGTTGTTTATCACCATCATTGTTAACCTTTCTAAACACTTTTGTGTAATCCGCAAATTTCAGTACGTTGCTTATTATATTATCGCTCAAATCATTGATATATATAGCTAACCTTTAAAAATAATGTAATCATCTTATAGCAAAATTCATGAAGAAACGTCGACTTACATATTATAGTTATTGTAATAATGTTATTGTTGTTCACCACAGCTTCATGCAGCAAGCCGACAGAGTTGAGTGGGACAGGCGGCTACTTTGGTACGGCCGGATTACAGTATGAAAACAAGGAGATATGTTCATGGGAGATTCGCGTCCCTTTGTGGAAGGTGGGATTTTCATTGCATCTTATCAAAGACGATACAAGAATTGTAACTTGTATGTATGTATGTATGTATGTATGTATGTATGTATGTATGTATGTATGTATGTATGTATGCATGTATGCGTGTATGCGTGTATGCGTGTATGCGTGTATGCATGTATGCATGTATGCATGTATGTATGTATGTATGTATGTATGTATGTATGTATGTATGTATGTATGTACGTATGTACGTATGTACGTATGTACGTATGTACGTATGTCGTACGTGCGTATGTACGTATGTACGTACGTACGTACGTATGTATGTATGTACGTATGTATGTTTGTTTGTATGTATGTATGTATGTATGCATGTATGTATGCATGTATGTGGAACCTCGGTATTAAAGTCACCCACGGAACTGGGCAAAAGTGACCCTAATAGCGAGGTGACCCTAATACTGAATATGGGGACTGAAGTATCGTGGGAAGTGGGAAAATTGCTCAGATACATGTAAGTTTAATAGCAATGCGTATTATGCAAATACATTGTTGATATAAAGTACAATGAAGTCTATATTATTTCTGGTTACAGTTACAGGGTGTACTTGCTTTTCCTAAAAAGTACAATGTAAATGTATAGAGAGAACATGATATAATGGGATTAAATAAAACCTTTATCATTTTGTGTACGCTACTGTATTTACAGAACAAAATAAATGTCTCTCCTGGAAGCAAGGAAAGTTCTACTGCACTGCACTGTTACAGTAGTCTTTCGTAGTGGTTTGTAAATATTCCCCATGGGAGAGCTTCTTAGCCAAAAGTTCAACCTCAATCTGGGCAGCATGCTGGTAGACTACATCCAGTCCCCTGTTACTGACGAACACTTTCAGATGTTCAGCCATCTGCATGGCCTGTGTGACGGATGTTACAGCGGGTAATAGTTGGTTCATCGTCGTCATCATCATCGTCGTCGACACCGCTGCCAGGCTGGCTGCGTTCAGCACGCAGCTCAGTCATGAGTCGCTGGCTGCGTTCAGCACGCAGCTCAGTCACGAGTCGCTGGCTGCGTTCAGTACGTAGCTCAGTCATGAGTCGCTGGCTGCGTTCAGCACGCAACTCAGTCACGAGTCGCTGGCTGCGTTCAGTACGTAGCTCAGTCACGAGTCGCTGGCTGCGTTCAGCACGCCGCTCAGTCACGAGTCGCTGGCTGCGTTCAGCACGCCGCTCAGTCACGCGTCGCTGGCTGCGTTCAGCACGCAGCTCAGTCACGAGTCGCTGGCTGCGTTCAGCACGCAACTCAGTCACGATTCGCTGCTCCCAACAATCGTCAAGTTGGTTGGAAGTAGGCACATTCGCATCAATGGCTGCGTAGTCTGCAGCTGTCGTGATCGGATCAACCAGCGGCTTTTTGTTTGTCCCGACTACGTTTCGTCACCTGAACCTACCTCTTCAATTGAGCTCAGCTTTGTTAGATAAATACACAATCAGGCGCCTAATTAATGACACATATTGTTAGCATCAAGACCGACTTGGCTGTCGTGTTTATCTGGGAAATCTACTCATCCGATTAGAATTGTTTTCTGAAGTTTACTGGGCTCTGCGAAACCACGCCAGGATCGTGACTTATAATTACTATTGACGTTGTTGGCGGTGCTTTTGAGTCTGACAAAGCGGCAGTAGGCCGATGTCCCGAATCTGATGGGTAGCTGCTTGGCCGTGACTGACCCTAATTGCGGGGTTCATCTGTGTGTAATCTGGCCATTTTGCACTCGGTTGCTGACCCTATTAGCGAATAGCGAAGTGACCCTATTATCGTTCCACTGTATGTACGTATGCATATATGTATGTATGTATGCATGTATATATATATATATATATATATATATATATATATATATATATATATTATATATGCACGCACATATATATATATATATATATATATATATATATATATATATATATATATATATATATATATGTGTGTATATATATATGTATATATATATATATATATATATATATATATATATATATATATATTATATATGCACGCATATATATATATATATATATATATATATATATATATATATATATATATATATATATATATATATATATATATATATGTATATATATATATATATATATATATATAATGTTCATAGCGTGTGAGGTTGCACTTCTACAAATTCGATGTGGAGAAATGCTGGCGTTGTCGGTGCGACAAAGTCCAGGTGTACGACGGAAGTAACGCCAATGCCCCATGGAAAGGAACGTTCTGTGGCAACAAGAAACCCGCAGACATTGTATCCAAGGGGAGGTCAATGTTCGTTCATTTTAACTCTGACAACACGATTACAAAAGCCGGATTTCGTATTCAGTACTCTGTAGGTGAGACAAATTTATTTAACATGTATGTTGGAGAATCAGTAATGCCTTGACAGTCGTCAACAATTAGCAATAACAACTTAATTAACAGAATAAATCTGCTTTAATTTAAAATCTTGTTCGTTTTTCATGTTAGACTGTGCGATTTCCAGTGAAACCTAAAAGCTAAAGAACCACAAAACATAAGAAACCGATATCATTTAACATAATATTCACGTGTGCACATGGGAGGAAATGTCCTTTATTCTCTAACCATCACACACAACACAAGGACACACGCACACAAACACGATTGTGACATAACAGTATTAATATCTTCTTCTTATGAAATTTGATCAGAAAATTAAATGTCGATTGTTATTGAACATCGATGTTTTGAGACGGCAATAACATTGGAATGCATACACATATTTCATGCTCATAAGTATATGTGTGTGTGTCATGTATATGTCTTTGAATACTGTTGTTTGTGCAATTGCTATTATAGTTTGTGCACATACAGCTTGTGATTACATGTGGTTTGCATTCATTGTCTTTTGCATGCGAAACAGTTAGCGTTTGAATAACAGCGTAGTTTATCATTGCCTGTGTTATAAAGTTGTTTCTTTTCATCGCAGTGTCTTGTAAACGTTTGAATAACAGCGTAGTTTATCATTGCCTGTGTTATAAAGTTGTTTCTTTTCATCGCAGTGTCTTGTAAACGGCTGAAAGTGTTGAATGAATCAAGAGGATATTTCGGCACTTTGGGGTCTGGCTATGGAAACTACGAGACGTGTTCGTGGAAGATTCAAGCTCTCCCACATAGGGTGGGTCATGGCATTTGTTTAATATCTTCATTCGTTGCTCTTTTTCATTATTTTCCCTGTCTTCCATTTTATATTACCCGCTTGATACTATGTTATATGTATAGTAATATAAAACTACATGTGTTATATAGCCTAAACTATATATATTATAACAGCTTAATGCCCAAACGTGTTAATGCATGCAACATATTTGCTGATGGTAGCATGAATTGTTAAAAGAAGGACAACAATTTGCGGAGAGCATAACTAATAAAATCTCCTTCTCTGTTTACAGCGAATCGTGCTGAAGTTCATTAGTTTCAGTTTGGAGTCACATTCGTCTTGTCGCTTCGACTCAGTGAAGGTCTACAACGGAGGTAGCGACAAAGCACCATCGCTTGGGACGTTTTGCGGCTTCAGCAAACCAGCAATTGTCTACTCTACTTCGAGCTCTGTGTTTGTGACCTTCACATCTGATGGCTATATGACCTCCTCGGGCTTCTGGATTAAGTACTGGACATGTGAGGCAAAATGCTACATTACATTTATGTACAAATTAATCATGTGTTGTCAATTTATTGCCAACATTAAAATAATAATACATCAGTGAACAATGGTAGTCTTTCAATAATAATCATTACCGACTTTATCTTTCATTCAAGAGCATCGACAAAATATTAGAAACAACAGTGACTTAGAACACATATTAAGACCGAGAGACGTTTAGTTGCTGTAACGTGTTAGATTCACAAAGCGGAATGTATCAGTATGTATCACTACTTTACACATTCCACCATGATTAACTTATAATTGGATGTGGGGATAATTGCGATAAATACATTTGACCGTTAGTAGTGTTACCAAGTTATCGCTCATCGACTTCGACATCGAGTTCGTGCATGTTAATCTAATTTGGTTATTTTTCACACCAGTCGTTTTAGACACAAACAAGCGGTCAGCTTGTTCAGTCAGTTGTTGAGTCAGTGCAGTTTGCTACTTTTGTTCAGGCTTCAGACGAAAAGTTGTAAGTTTGACGATTGTATGATATGTTCTTGAAGCTCCCATTGTTGGTTCTGTTAGTAAAAAGAGTTGTTCTATTGCAGTGAAATAATTTGTGTTCTTTATCACGTCCTGGGAAATGTATGTTATATACAATGTATGTTATATACAATGTGTGTTATATACAATGTATGTTATATACAATGTATGTTATATACAATGAGCACACACAGGAGAAACACATAATTAATTATTTTGCTATTGGATGTTCAATTTTGTTTACTGCATTTTCAGATTTGCACGCAATTGGGTGACGAGTTGATGACGCACCCAAACCGCGGCCCAGTGCCTCAAGTGTTGCTGCTGTCTAACACGCAGGCGTTGTTAGATCGGACGTCACGTGTAATCGGATGTTAAGCCGATTGCCATATGTAACTGGATGTCAAACCGAAACGTACCCAATTTTAATACACGACATTTACATATATTGCATTCATTAAAGTTGCTCGGGCGGCTAGCATGTCAGTTGATCTTTTCAGTTTTTTTTCATAGCATGCTAGGATATACTGAACTAAACGTCGACTCCACAAAAATTCACCCGGCACTAACGTCATATTTCGAAACCAATCCATCCTTTAAAAAACAGTTTTTTGGAAATCCCCTTAATTTCTGAGAAACGCTGACGATGTTTCCATAGTAACGACCGCGTGCGCTACGATGTTCGAACCAGCTATATTCGTTCGCCGTGAAAGCGGAACATATCGTTTGGTTACTGTGATTCCGGTACATATCAGTTTTATATCTACTTAACGAAGTAATGTCCTTAAACCAGCATATGAACGCGTCGTACGTATAGGCAACAATACACAGTTTGGAATTATGGTTGGTGAAGGGTTTGTGTCAAAAATACTCTTTAGTCAATTTAGGCTATCATTCAACTTTTGCTTAAGTCATTCATGGTTGTGTAGCAGACGTAATTCGTTTACGTTAACCAAATTCTCCCTCAAAGTTATCAGTGACACTGTCATACTTATATATACATCATTTATTTCTTTGGGGATTTTATCAAAACGATATAATTTGGCATTTTGTGACTATTTTTTACATTTACAAAAATGTTTTAAAAATCTTTTAACATAACCAAATAAATGAGAAAGTCAAAATTTCATTAACCTGGAAGTTTCTATAATATTTCAACTACAATATGTGAAGAATAGGCGAATTTATCTTAACAACTTCTACTGAAACTAATCAATTCAAAACAAGCATATAACAGCCGTCCCAGCTAGCTTAAGATTACGTGTACATGTGTCATGTATATGTTTGCACGCGCATTTATGTGACTGTGTAAGTGTGTGTGTAACTAGTTGCTTACACAACGTATCTAATTAACCCCAATCACTCAGAGAGGGCGTTCGGTATGCCTTGGAATACACAACGTGACCTGATTTTTACGAGGTCACTATGACTGAACTAATACAACTGAAATATAACGTTATCAAACAAACAACGTATCTGCATTCTAAAAAAGCCATAAGTATTCCATTAATGCATATGGTTAACAATGTGCTGCTTACGAACCATTTCATTGTAATCAATTGTTATAATCACGGTGGTTCTTGACATGAACCTTTAGAAGTTTCTATATAATATCTAGATTTCAACAAAATCTCCCATTTTATCATTATCTTTATTATTGCCATCTTTATTCGGACTCAAGGTCCACAAACATGTACATATTAAACAAATTATAAAGTTCTATATAAGAAACAACAGTTAGAAAACAAATTATATTGTGCTTAAAATGAAATAACGTCAATACATTAATCCTTATTTAAGACAGCGTCATTGTTACAATCTTTCAATGCCGCCAATTCATAAATCATATCTGCGTAGTTATAGTATGTAACATTTATACTTATGTGCCACATTTCTTTACATTTATACTTAATAGCATTCATAGGCATATACAATAGTTCATGATGTGTCACGTTATATTTGGACATAATGTGTCCTATAAGAAAACACCCATTGTATTTGCTATATAATTAACATCCATTTTATCTGACAAGGCTAAACCTAAAGACCAAAAGCAACATCTGTAGGCAGGGGAAGGCAGTGTTAGTTGAGCCACTGGGTTAGTTGAGCCACCCATGTTTCCATGGAAACTACAGCAGCGACAGTTACATGGTACCACCCGGTGATTGAACGTGTTATTAGAACACAATTGACTTATAATAGGTTACATTTGTCAGAACGGCCAGAACATATGAGTTAAAAGCATATTTTTGTGATGTGTTTCGAAACTTTTAGTAATTGTGATTAATGTCTGCTGGTGTGTAAACTATCAACGCACGTGACCAGACTTTATTGTTTATGCATTTACAAATAGTCTAACTGTGAACAGAAAAGAAGATTATTTACATCACTTGGCGCATTAATGAGAAGTTAATTAAATAAGCTTAATTGTCGAAACGGCGCTAGTTGAGCCACTCAAGACCCAAGGGAGGGTTAGTTGAGCAGTAGCTAAAGAACGAAGATAAAATGTTCTTTACCCCAAAATACATCAACTCAGCCTACAAATCTACCCAAAGCGTTAATACAAAGTTAATACACTTGTCAGAAACGTGTTGTACATATTGGGTAGATGTGTTGGCTGAATTGTTATGAATTTTGTGTACACGGCCTACGTTAATTATACAAATAAAGCATTTACGCAACTTTCGCTACACTTTGGCACAACTTACCCCACACCAAGTGTTAGTTGATCCTGCTTACTAACCTTATTTGAATCAGCTAGATATAATTATTTATGCATGCTAGATATATTAGGTTGGTATAACATGATCTACTAATAATCATAGTTTATGCGAGTAAAACAATTTTGACGTATGAATATGATTGCGCCCTAGACATCAAAAAGAATTAAAAACTAACCCTGCCTTCCCGCACTCTTAAAAAATTAATGGTATTAAATCTGTGCGCGAACCATGCCTTGCACAAATCATTATGCCAATCTATGCACATCTTATTAACAATGTCATACCACAGTGGCCATAGTTGATATACATACAATGCACAACAGTACTGGTGAAACAATTTGTTTTTGACGACAATTTGAAGTGAACCAAACTCAGACATGCATTTATTAAAAGGCATCATAAAGCTTGCCTATGATGCTATTTCACAGCATCAAGCTCAACTTTATAAAGGCATCATAAAGCTTGCCTATGATGCTATTTCACAGCATCAAGCTCAACTTTATAAAGGCATCATAAAGCTTGCCTATGATGCTATTTCACAGCATCAAGCTCAACTTTGCAATTTTCAATGCGGACCACATTTATGCCAAGCTACATTAATTTTACATTTACGTTCAAATGTTTCATGATATGACACATCTATATGCATTTAAAGACAGAATGGAATATGATCAGAAGAAATCACTATTCATAAACACTGATAATTGATTCACGCAAGGTCTGTGTTACCATACAATGGTATATTGTTGACTTACATAATTCTTCTTTGAGCAGTATGTATAAGGTATACTAGTACATTCGTTGTACCGGTAGCCCGATTAGTACCTCTAGGAGGCCGTACTGCCACTGGGGCATGTTGGACAGGAAATGCCACTGGACGACTGGCTCTAACAGTCCGATTATCATTGTCTCTGTTCAACCGGACACAGCCTGCATATTTTTTCCTGCCTTCTTGTTTCTGCAGTAATATGCCAAACTTCTGTACCATCGTCTACTTTGCTCTAGTGTATGTTTGCTCTGATCTGCAGAGGGAGACGTTGCCCTCAACACTGTTTACTTTTTATTTCTAATCTTACCAGCCTCTTTAAGACTGATGTCAGGTCCGTTTCCTCTGGGAATAAAGTTAGGTAATCTCAGCAGCAAAACACGGTCTAACTTTCATTTCAACTTCTTTTTTAATGCAACGTATATATATCTGCTACCGATTTCTCTGCCTCACTTCTACTGTTTGACACCTGTCTGTTCTGGGGATCACCCAGCACCTGTCTGTACTCATCATAAAGCATCTTTAGCAAGTACGTTTTGATCGGCATAAAACTTCATTCAGGCCATTTGAATGTTCAGCTTTGGTGATTGATGTTTATACGTTTTAACGTATGCCAATAACTCATTTACCCTAAGTTTCTTTTGCACATTTACATTGTCAGCTGAATCTGTAAATTAACAGTGGATGCTGCACAAATACACTTTTGGCAGGTATGTCTAATCAAAATATAATATACATGACAATTTGTGGATTATGCAACTTACAATATATATATTTACCTCAGGTAGCCCCATCATGTTTAAACATCCTGTACAACGTAAATAACATTGCTATTATCGCTTTTTTAAATATTGGGTATGGTTAGAGGACACGAAGCAGCATTAGACAAGGAACAGTATTGGCTGGACATGAGAGAAATTACTGAAAATTCTCACAGAATGGATGGAACAACTTGTCTAATGACTGTGGCAATGCAAGCAGTGTGAATACGTTTAACAATTGACTTAACATATATCTGATAAGTACGGGATATGCACAGATGCAATAAATCTTAGACTTTCGATAAGCCAATGGCTTCCTTGTTCACTTGTCACCTGGAGTTTTGTATGACAATCTTGTTAGATCTTGTTATATTATTTTAAATGGTGGTTCTAAGTAACCCAATAGTCGTCCGGTGCGACTCTAATTCCACTGCTAAATGTTCTATAGGTTTTTGTTAGGCGGCGTTGTCTTTGCACATCTCCAGAGGGCGATACTGTGGACTAAAACTCAGTTTAGTTTCACCTGTTTTCACACGCAAGCACGCACGCACGCACGCACGCACGCACGCACGCACGCACGCACTAGAATGCATTATATAAGTAAATTTACACACACTTGACATAGGGAGTTTTTCTGTTAAAATGTACGGCAAGGCATGAGAAATGCAGTAAATTTGGTTGCATATGTGGATTCGGTCCCTGTTTATGTCTACGACCTGCCAGTAGTTCGACTGTGGCAGACGAAACCTTCTGCGCAATTCCTTGGTAAATAGGTCTCCACCTTTCGATGATATATAACTATTACAGACGTTCATATTGAAAGGAGTGTGCGTGTGATGACGGATGTGTCGATGGGAGGTTTCTGTCTCTTATTGTATTAAACATTAAAGGATTGTTGTGTTCATGACGTGTTTGCCCTGTCGGTGACACGTGGGAATGTACAGGTGTTATAAATAATGCGCTCAGTGTGGGGTGAGGGTTGTTCCTGCGAGACAGTGACATTTCTACAATCAGGCTAGTGGGTTGTTCTAGAAACAGATGGTGCAAGGGAGCCGAAGGCAAAGGACGGGTGGGAAGAAGTAGAAGAAGGAGAAACAAGAGAAGAACGGGAAGAAATGGAAGTAGGGGAAGGAGGAAGAGAAAGCGAATGAGAAGAATGGAAAAATAATAAGAAGAGGACGACGGCGAAGAAGGGGAAAGAATGGAAAGAATGGGGAGACGGTGGAGAAAGGGGGAGAAGGGGAATGAGGGGAAGAACT
>OY759274.1:27166887-27209387 GCA_963662155.1 Lamellibrachia columna | reverse complement strand
TGCTACACATGATCTGCACATAAACAACTGAACTGGTAGTGTGTTACACATGAACTGCAAATAAACACAACTGAATTGGTGATGCAGTACACATGATCTGCACATAAACACTACTGAACTGGTGATGTGTTACACAAGTTCTGCACATAAACAACTGAACTGGTGGCATGTTACATATCAACTACTATTAAATCCAAATGATAGCATACATAGCTAAATACTTGGGGCAAAGCAGACATATATACAAATAGAACAAAATGTTATACATGAATTTGCTAAATGTTGCATTAGACACAGTCTACCTCTTTTATTAAATAACATCCCAGATACAGTAAAAAACAAGATAGAAACACAGTTTAAAAGGTTTATCTATTTATGTTAAAAAACACTATTTACAGCAAAATCAAGAACAATGCACAATATCAACCTGCTTCATTTGTCAACATCACAACAACACACCCCCCCCCCCCCGGTACTGTACTCTCTAGAAATTGAAATCAGTAAATGCATTCTGTGCCTGATGTAAACAGGAATGACAGGGATTTAGAATTTTAATTTACTGTCCACAAATCTGCTTTATAAATATTCCTACTAAATATTAAAATAACCTAATGCATTGGTTTTTATCTAGTGTAATAATGAATATAAATAAATGGTAGCTATAAACAGGGTGGCTCCTTTGATAGCAACCAAGCCTGGTCATAGTAGGAGTCTCCTTGACCTATAATTATTATTGTTTAATTAATATAAGTAAATGGTAGTTATACACAGGGTGTATATGACTGTAATTTATGTTACTGTTTTGCTGAGTCAAACTTAAACACAACAATCAATCAATCAATCAATAACGGTTGATGATGATTTGATAGTGTCTAGTGTAGATCCAGAATCTTTTATCGTCAACATTTATTTGGTCGACCAACTTTTCTTCATAGTGCAATTTTGTCTCCTTTCAGACAGTCTATAGCTTTTCATTTTCTAATTCATAGATCACGTGATCAACTGAAAGCCCACTTTTGTTTGCCACTACTTGTTTAGCACGTTTTTCGTTTTTTGCCTTTTGTACATATTTATATCTTACCCATGGAGGCTTTAGTCTTGAACCCTGCTTTATCTGTTTGAATGCGACATGCTTCTCCACTAGTTGGGTATAACACGGCT
Source organism: Lamellibrachia columna (assembly GCA_963662155.1). Taxonomy (NCBI): domain Eukaryota; kingdom Metazoa; phylum Annelida; class Polychaeta; order Sabellida; family Siboglinidae; genus Lamellibrachia; species Lamellibrachia columna. The sequence continues at coordinate 27,208,226 of OY759274.1, read as the reverse complement.
TGAAATGTTCTCACATTTCAGTCATAGATTTATTGTTGTACTCGTTAGTCCAATCTGTATTTTTTATTTGTTTGTTTCCTAAAAGTTGGCTTTTCAGTATAAAATTAATAAACTTTTCTGGATGATGTGATGTTATTCGAACAACTGGACATCTTAGTAGTACGTTTATACTTTTGTGATCGCTCAGAGCAAAACTTTCCTCTACCACAAGTTTGTCTATACAACTGAGGTCTGAAATGCATACAAGGTCGAGGATGTTGTTACCTCTAGTTGGTTTATCAACCATCTGTACCAAAAAGTTGTCATTAAGAGTATCAATGAAACTTTCCTCTACTTGACTATTTCCCTCCCCCTTTGGACCAATCTATCTTTCTAAACTTAAAATCCCCAAGGAGACAATTCAAATTTTCTATTGTATTTATTAAATTGTTTATCTTTTGTAACATGTGTGCCTGATCTTCTGTCCTATAGCGTACTCCAACTTGCCACTATATGTTAGGGTGTGGGGATATTGTAACCATTTAGATTTCTGCCTCTGTATTGCCAGTAAGAATGGTGTCGTGTTTAAATTATCTTTTATTAATAGCATTACTCCTCCCCTGTCTTCTACTGTGTATGTGTCTGGTGTGTAGTACTCCTCCCCTGTCTTCCACTGTGTATGTGTCTGGTGTGTAGTACTCCTCCCGTCTTCCACTGTGTATGTGTCTGGTGTGTAGTACTCCTCCCCTGTCTTCCACTGTGTATGTGTCTGGTGTGTAGTACTCCTCCCCTGTCTTCTACTGTGTATGTGTCTGGTGTGTAGTACTCCTCCCGTCTTCCACTGTGTATGTGTCTGGTGTGTAGTACTCCTCCCGTCTTCCACTGTGTATGTGTCTGGTGTGTAGTACTTCTTAACCTGTCTTCTACTGTGTATGTGTCTGGTGTGTAGTACTCCTCCCCTGTCTTCCACTGTGTATGTGCCTGGTGTGTAGTACTCCTCCCCTGTCTTCTACTGTGTATGTGTCTGGTGTGTAGTACTCCTCCCCTGTCTTCTACTGTGTATGTGTCTGGTGTGTAGTACTCCTCCCGTCTTCCACTGTGTATGTGTCTGGTGTGTAGTACTCCCCCAGTCTTCCACTGTGTATGTGTCTGGTGTGTAGTACTCCTCCCGTCTTCCACTGTGTATGTGTCTGGTGTGTAGTACTCCTCCCGTCTTCCACTGTGTATGTGTCTGGTGTGTAGTACTCCCCCAGTCTTCCACTGTGTATGTGTCTGGTGTGTAGTACTCCTCCCGTCTTCCACTGTGTATGTGTCTGGTGTGTAGTACTCCTCCCGTCTTCCACTGTGTATGTGTCTGGTGTGTAGTACTCCTCCCGTCTTCCACTGTGTATGTGTCTGGTGTGTAGTACTCCCCCCTGTCTTCCACTGTGTATGTGTCTGGTGTGTAGTACTCCTCCCGTCTTCCACTGTGTATGTGCCTGGTGTGTAGTACTCCTCCCCTGTCTTCCACTGTGTATGTGTCTGGTGTGTAGTTCTCCTCTCCTGTCTTCTACTGTGTATGTGTCTGTGTGTGGAGACAATTCGAATTTTGTATAGTATTTATTGAATTGTTTATTTTTTGTAACATGTGTGCCTGATCTTCTTCTGGCCTATAGCATACTCCAACTTACTATTAAATATTAGGGCGAGGGGATATGGTAACCCATAAGATTTCTGCATCAGTATTGCCAGGTAAGAACGGTGTTGGGTTTAAATGATCTTTTATTAATAGCATTACTCCTCGCGTTTGGTATGCCTGGTGTGTCGTACTCCTCCCGTCTTCCACTGTGTATGTGTCTGGTATGCCTGGTGTGTTGTACGCCTCCCATCTTCCACTGTGTATGTGTCTGGTATGATTGGTGTCGTACTCCTCCCATCTTCCAATGTGTATGTATCTGGTATGCCTGGTGTGTTGTACTCCTCCCATCTTCCACTGTGTATGTGTCTGGTATGCCTGGTGTGTTGTACGCCTCCCATCTTCCACTGTGTATGTGTCTGGTATGCCTGGTGTGTCATACGCCTCCCATCTTCCACTGTGTATGTGTTTGGTATGCCTGGTGTGTCGTACTCCTCCCATCTTCCACTGTGTATGTGTTTGGTATGCCTGGTGTGTCGTACTCCTCCCATCTTCCACTGTGTATGTGTCTGGTATGCCTGGTGTGTCGTACTCCTCCCGTCTTCCACTGTGTATGTGCCTGGTATGCCTGGTGTGTCGTACTCCTCCCATCTTCCACTGTGTATGTGTCTGGTATGCCTGGTGTGTCGTACTCCTCCCATCTTCCACTGTGTATGTGTCTGGTATGCCTGGTGTGTCGTACTCCTCCCATCTTCCAATGTGTATGTGTCTGGTATGCCTGGTGTGTCGTACTCCTCCAGTCTTCCACTGTGTATGTGTTTGGTATGCCTGGTGTGTCGTACTCCTCCCATCTTCCACTGTGTATGTGTCTGGTATGCCTGGTGTGTCGTACTCCTCCCGTCTTCCACTGTGTATGTGTCTGGTATGCCTGGTGTGTCGTACTCCTCCCATCTTCCAATGTGTATGTGTCTGGTATGCCTGGTGTGTCGTACTCCTCCCATCTTCCACTGTGTATGTGTTTGGTATGCCTGGTGTGTCGTACTCCTCCCATCTTCTACTGTGTATGTGTCTGGTATGCCTGGTGTGTCGTACTCCTCCCGTCTTCCACTGTGTATGTGCCTGGTATGCCTGGTGTGTCGTACTCCTCCCATCTTCCACTGTGTATGTGTCTGGTATGCCTGGTGTGTCGTACTCCTCCCATCTTCCACTGTGTATGTGTCTGGTATGCCTGGTGTGTCGTACTCCTCCCATCTTCCAATGTGTATGTGTCTGGTATGCCTGGTGTGTCGTACTCCTCCAGTCTTCCACTGTGTATGTGTTTGGTATGCCTGGTGTGTCGTACTCCTCCCATCTTCCAATGTGTATGTGTCTGGTATGATTGGTGTCGTACTCCTCCCATCTTCCACTGTGTATGTGTTTGGTATGCCTGGTGTGTTGTACTCCTCCCATCTTCCACTGTGTATGTGTTTGGTATGCCTGGTGTGTTGTACTCCTCCCATCTTCCACTGTGTATGTGTCTGGTATGCCTGGTGTGTCGTACTCCTCCAGTCTTCCACTGTGTATGTGTCTGGTATGCCTGGTGTGTCGTACTCCTCCAGTCTTCCACTGTGTATGTGTCTGGTATGCCTGGTGTGTCGTACTCCTCCCATCTTCCACTGTGTATGTGTCTGGTATGCCTGGTGTGTCGTACTCCTCCAGTCTTCCACTGTGTATGTGTCTGGTATGCCTGGTGTGTCGTACTCCTCCCGTCTTCCACTGTGTATGTGTCTGGTATGCCTGGTGTGTCGTACTCCTCCAGTCTTCCACTGTGTATGTGTCTGGTATGCCTGGTGTGTCGTACTCCTCCCGTCTTCCACTGTGTATGTGTCTGGTATGCCTGATGTGTCGTACTCCTCCCGTCTTCCACTGTGTATGTGTCTGGTATGCCTGGTGTGTCGTACTCCTCCAGTCTTCCACTGTGTATGTGTCTGGTATGCCTGGTGTGTCGTACTCCTCCCATCTTCCAATGTGTATGTGTCTGGTATGCCTGGTGTGTCGTACGCCTCCCATCTTCCAATGCGTATGTGCCTGGTATGCCTGGTGTGTCATACGCCTCCCATCTTCCAATGCGTATGTGCCTGGTATGCCTGGTGTGTTGTACTCCTCCCATCTTCCAATGCGTATGTGCCTGGTATGCCTGGTGTGTCGTACTCCTCCCATCTTCCACTGTGTATGTGTCTGGTATGCCTGGTGTGTCGTACTCCTCCAGTCTTCCACTGTGTATGAGTCTGGTATGCCTGGTGTGTCATACGCCTCCCATCTTCCAATGCGTATGTGTCTGGTATGCCTGGTGTGTCGTACTCCTCCCATCTTCCAATGTGTATGTGTCTGGTATGCCTGGTGTGTCGTACGCCTCCCATCTTCCAATGCGTATGTGTCTGGTATGCCTGGTGTGTCGTACTCCTCCCATCTTCCAATGTGTATGTGCCTGGTATGCCTGGTGTGTCATACTCCTCCCATCTTCCAATGTGTATGTGACTGGTATGCCTGGTGTGTCGTACTCCTCCCATCTTCCAATGTGTATGTGCCTGGTATGCCTGGTGTGTCATACTCCTCCCATCTTCCAATGTGTATGTGTCTGGTATGCCTGGTGTGTCGTACTCCTCCCATCTTCCAATGTGTATGTGTCTGGTATGCCTGGTGTGTCGTACTCCTCCCATCTTCCACTGTGTATGTGCCTGGTATGCCTGGTGTGTCATACTCCTCCCATCTTCCACTGTGTATGTGTCTGGTATGCCTGGTGTGTCATACTCCTCCCATCTTCCACTGTGTATGTGTCTGGTATGCCTGGTGTGTCATACTCCTCCCATCTTCCAATGCGTATGTGTCTGGTATGCCTGGTGTGTCATACGCCTCCCATCTTCCAATGTGTATGTGTCTGGTATGCCTGGTGTGTCGTACTCCTCCCATCTTCCAATGTGTATGTGTCTGGTATGCCTGGTGTGTCATACTCCTCCCATCTTCCAATGTGTATGTGTCTGGTATGCCTGGTGTGTCGTACTCCTCCCATCTTCCAATGTGTATGTGTCTGGTATGCCTGGTGTGTCGTACTCCTCCCATCTTCCACTGTGTATGTGCCTGGTATGCCTGGTGTGTCATACTCCTCCCATCTTCCACTGTGTATGTGTCTGGTATGCCTGGTGTGTCATACTCCTCCCATCTTCCACTGTGTATGTGTCTGGTATGCCTGGTGTGTCATACTCCTCCCATCTTCCAATGCGTATGTGTCTGGTATGCCTGGTGTGTCATACGCCTCCCATCTTCCAATGTGTATGTGTCTGGTATGCCTGGTGTGTCGTACTCCTCCCATCTTCCAATGTGTATGTGTCTGGTATGCCTGGTGTGTCGTACTCCTCCCATCTTCCAATGCGTATGTGTCTGGTATGCCTGGTGTGTCATACGCCTCCCATCTTCCAATGTGTATGTGTCTGGTATGCCTGGTGTGTCGTACTCCTCCCATCTTCCAATGTGTATGTGTCTGGTATGCCTGGTGTGTCGTACTCCTCCCATCTTCCAATGCGTATGTGTCTGGTATGCCTGGTGTGTCATACTCCTCCCATCTTCCACTGAGTATGTGTCTGGTATGAATGGTGTGTCGTACTCCTCCCGTCTTCCACTGTGTATGTGTCTGGTATGCCTGGTGTGTCGTACTCCTCCCATCTTCCACTGTGTATGTGTCTGGTATGCCTGGTGTGTCGTACTCCTCCCATCTTCCACTGTGTATGTGTCTGGTATACCTGGTGTGTTATACGTCTCCCATCTTCCACTGTGTATGTGTCTGGTATGCCTGGTGTGTTGTACTCCTCCCATCTTCCACTGTGTATGTGTCTGGTATGCCTGGTGTGTCGTACTCCTCTCATCTTCCACTGTGTATGTGCCTGGTGTGTAAAAATGTGTTGTTCAGTCTTTTCTAAAGCATGTGCAGTGTGGTGGTGTGAATTCTGAGTTTGCAATATCAGAGGATAACCATCTTTCAGTAATGGCTATGTCTGGATCTTCCTCCGATATAAGAACTTTTAAATTTTTTCTTAGGCACTGTGCATTAAGAGTATATTTTTAGTGGTAGTCTCATTCCCATTTCTAAGAATAGTGCTGTGTACATATTTACAAGTGTCTTCTTTTTTTGAAGTTGATTTTTGGTTTACTTGGTTTGGTTTGGAGGGATGCTCACGATCCGGCCTGCTCTGATTTTGAATCTGCTGTTTGGGTTTTTTGTTTTTGTTTCTTTCAACTGAGCAAGCAAAGCAATGTCAGCTTCTCTTTCTAGCTTGGTTTGATCTGGAACAATGAAAACGGCTTTTGGATTGTACAATTCAGTTTTGATCTGTCTCACAATTTCTCAGTATTTCATCCTTTGTTTCTTGTTGTTTTAGTATAACTCTGAGTGGTCTCATCTTGGAATCACCTTCTTCTCTACCAAGTCTCCTTGTGCTTGTAATTTCAACCTGCTGACATCCTATGTCTTTGAACAGCTCACTGGCTAGATCTTGATCCTCCTTTTCGGTGTTTTCTGGTAAGCCCCTTACCACAATATTTGTTCTCCTTTTGCTTTTCTCTATGGATTCGTCCCTGACTGTGTCAATTTGTTGGTTTATTTTTGACATGTCCATTGCTAGGTTGGTTACTTTGCCCTCTAAGCTCCCTGCTTCTACTGCTAGTTGGTCGACCATCACTTTGTCGGCTTTTGTTTCCATTTGCTTCTCTACTTGCTCAAGCCGATGATTGAATTTGTCTAGAAATGTGCTGCTCCTCTGCTCTATTTCATCATATGTTGCAATAGCTCTTATTGCAGCCACTTTACATTTGTCATTGTTGACACACACCCATATTGTGGCCTTCCCTACATAGTTATATACCTCATCAGACATGCCAGCACATTGTTGGCAGGTCCGACATCTGCATCTTTCGCATTGGACCATATGGGCCATGCTTCCGAAAATCATGTTGCATATCACACAGTTGGCTGTCAGTTCATCTTCTACTGGCGTGCCAGGGGTGCCAGTCGTGGTGGGCTTAGCAAACAAACTACTGGTAGTGGTTAGCTTAGCAAACAGACTACTGGTAGTAGTTGGCTTAGCAAACAGACTACTGGTAGTAGTTGGCATAGTAAACATACTACTTGTAGTAGTTGTCTTAGCAAACAGACTACTGGTAGTAGTTGGCATAGTAAACATACTACTTGTAGTAGTTGTCTTAGCAAACAGACTACTGGTAGTAGTTGGCATAGTAAACATACTACTTGTAGTAGTTGTCTTAGCAAACAAACTACTGGTAGTAGTTGTCTTGGCAAACAGACTACTGGTAGTAGTTGGCTGGCGAAAGGAGAAGCCAGTTGAGTCAACTGCAGTCCCAAACCCAGTGGGCTTGTTGCCAAACAAACCGCCCTGGAAGCAGATTCATCATCTCATTGTGCGTATTTTAACATGTACATAAATACAACAGAACATTTTGTTTTGGAAAAGTGTATTCCCATTTGGAAGCTTACGTTATCAGTTTCACCATGAGAACAAAACTATACCATGTTTTATCTGGTTTATAAATGACATAGTTTTCCATCAACCATTTTAATAATTACATTTTTTATTTTTTTATTTTTATCCACTTTTCTTATACCACATACATTTATTAACTATTTATAATATATATATATATATATATATATATATATATATATATATATATATATATATATATATATATATATATATATATATATATATATAAATAGTTAATAAATGTATGTGGTATAAGAAAAGTGGATAAAAAATATTTTAAAATGTTGTAATTATTAAAATGGTTGATGGAAAACTATGTCATTTAGAAACCAGATAAAACATGATATAGTTTTGTTCTCATGGTGAAACTGATAACATAAACTTCCAAATAAGAATATATTACATACATATCTTTCTTAATATTGCATTTTATTTAATCATATGCAATATGTTATACAATACTTACAATTGTATCATTAATTAATTAAGTAAAGTGCTTTGAAGTTTTAAAGGATATTGCGCTCTGTAAGATTTATATATTATCATTACAACCATAAACAGACCATGCTTCATATGTTACGACCTTATAAAAATTCTATAGTTTTAAATGTTCATTACTTCCCCTGTGGAAACATGCAGCCTAGTTTCTTATAATATTATGTAGTAAAATCATTCATCACTTATGTAAGCGGACACTTACTGCCTGTGTGGTTGCACCAACGACACTGGACGTCCCAAATCCTGTTGAGGTGCTGTATGCTGCTGAAGTCTGAGTGCTACCAAGCAGGCCCTCTGCCTGGGGGGTTATTGTCTTACCAAAGATGCTCTGTCAATGGCAAGGAGATGTCTTGTAGGTCATTACGCATAATCACAGAGACTAAATCACTAGCATGTCACTAACCAAAGTTACATGTCTGATATCTGGCATACAACAACATCCATGCTACAGACTTTTGTAAACATGTTTCTACAGAGAATTCTAAGGATATAGTGGCCAGAAACAATTAGCATTGAAGCACAGTGTGACAGAACAAATCAAGAACAAACTGAACATAAAATTAGATTGAGGAAGCGAAGCTGGCTAAGCCATAATCTCAGGAAGCCAACTCTACACATCATAAGACAGGCATTCACATGGAACCCTCAGGGCAATTTACATAAATTACATACATAAAGTAATATCTGACATAGTAAATGACAAGGAGATGTCTTGTAGGTCATTGCGCATAATCACTGAGACTAAATCACTAGCATGGACTATGCATGTCACTAAACATGGTAAATGTTTTTGGTAAATAGGAACCAACAGCAGGATCTTAGCTTAAGTTGATATACACCGAGTCATATTGTTTTGTCTACATGGTGTTCTGTGTACTCGCTAGGTGGCAGGTTTTTTTTTGCTCATGCGAGCTTAGCAGACAGAACATAGTTAGCAAGTTTATTGTCGTCAAAATTCAATTAAAACCTAAATAATCCAGTCAAAAGTGTTCTTTTGAACAGAGAAAACAGCCTTCTTCAAGGCTAACATAGCAAGGAGAGAGCATTATAAACAACATTAATCTAACACAATCCAACTAAATCTAAATTCTGTGATGGCACTGTGCAAATGGCAAGTAAAGGCCACCAGGCATTTAGTATGCTTGAATTGTTGCATCTGGGTGGACTTCATCAAGTCTGGGTTTGAGAAGCCCTGGGCTGAGGTTCCAGCAGATAGTTTTAGTTTTTACTGTAAGGGATGTGCTAAGGTGAAGGAACTAGAGGTGGAGATGGAAATTCTATAGTTTTAAATCTACACTACTTCCTCTGCAGAAACATACAGTCTAGCGAATAACACATCAAAGTTTCTTATAATTTTATGTGGTAAAATTATTCATCACTTATGTAAGCGGACACATACTGCCTGTGTGGTTGCACTAAAGACACCAGACGTATATTTGCTAACTATGTTCTATCTACTAAGCTCTTATGAGCCCAAAAAAGCCTGCCATTTAGCGAATATGCAGAACACTATGTAAACAAAACAATATGACTCGGTGTATACCAACGTACACTTAGATCCTACTGTTAGTTCCTTTTTACAAAAAACGTTTATTATGTTTAATGACATGCATAGTCCATGTTAGTGATTTAGTTTTGGTGATTATGCATAGTGACCTACAAGACATCTTCTTGCCATTTGCTGTGTCAGATGTTGCCTTATGTATGTAATTTATGTAAATTTATCACTTTATCTCCTATATATTCAACAATGTATACAATAGTTTGATACACCAAAATAGACCAAGACCAAGTTTCTGGGATTAAGCTACTCTAAAGTACTGCCTCTTATTTGTTTTTAGCAAAAACAGTTTCTTAATATATGTCAATAGTTAGTTTATTTATTTTCTATCTATTCAACTTATATGCTGTTTCTAAGACGTTTTTTGCCTGCAAATAAACTAATGACTTCATTCACAAACTGTAAACATACCCCTTTATCACTCACTGAATTTGAGCTCCTCAAAAATGCTGCCTCTGACTAAATGTTAACAAAAATAGTTCTCGATGTATGTCTATAACAAGTTTATGTATAATATATATGTAATAGTAATACTTATTGTAATCAATATTCCACTCTTTCTGACAATTCACTATGCTACCTTAATTCTTGAACTGCTTTTGCCTTTCCCTTTCCCATAGCCCTGAGGGTTCCATTTGAATGCCTGTCTTATGATGTGTAGAGTTGGCTTCCTGAGAGTATGACCTAGCCAGCTTCGCTTCCTCAATCTAATTTTATGTTCAGTTTGTTCTTGATTTGTTCTGTCACACTGTGCTTCAATGTTAATTGTTTCTGTCCACTATATCCTTAGAATTCTCTGTAGAAACATGTTTACAAAAGTCTATAGCATGGATGTTGTTGTATGCCAGATATCTGACATGTAACTTTGTGTAGTGATATGCATAGTCTATGCTAGTGATTTAGTCTCGGTGATTATGTGTAATTACCTACAAGACATCTCCTTGCCATTGACAGAGCATCTTTGGTCAGACAGCAACCACTCAAGCAGGGAGCTTGTTTGGTGGCGCTCAGACCTCAGCAGCATTCGGCACCTCAACAGGAGTTATTTGATATATTAAAGAATCTATTCAGGCTTACAAAATTAAATTAGAAAGGGAAGCAGATTGCGATGAAGCTGTTTCGTGCAATATAGTTACAGGAAATTCAACATTAACTATTGGATTAGTTTACTGAACTCCAAACATAAACAAAGAGGTTAAAAGAAAAATACAAAATGCTATAAAGGAAGTGAGTAAAGGGGAATGTATCATAATGGGAGATTTTGGCCATGGACACACAGTGGAATTCTCTAGTAACTTGAGGACAAACAAACAGTTTTTATTTTTAATACAGGATAACTTAAGTCCTTACAACACGTGCTAGAACCAACCAGGGGAGAGAATGTATTAGATATGTTTGCCTGCACAAAATGAATTAGTGGACAATATCAGATTACTTGAACCATTGGGTAACAGTGATCATGATAAAATACATTTTGACATCAATGTAAAATCAGAAAGCAAAAATAAAAAAATACAAGAGAAACTTCCACAAAGGTGAATATAAAGATATGAGAAAATACTTAGCAAAGCTAGATTGGAATAACGTGCTGAGGAATAAGACCGCAATTGAATGTTGGAACATTCTAAAATATGAAATTGAGAGTATTATTGATCAATGTGTTCCCTTGAAAAAAAACAAAAAAACAGAAGCTATTCGAAAAAATTAACAGACAAGCAAACTATGGTTATGTATAGGTATATCAGAAAAGTTGTAGACTACACAAATTACAAAGAGGCACTTATGACGGTGATAAACAACATTTACAAAACGATTTAGACAAATTAATTAAATGGTATGAAAAATGGCAGACAGTATTCAATGTTGGGAAATGTAAATGCCTACATGCTGGACATGGGAACTTGGATGAAAGGTATAAAATGGGAGATACTGTTCTAGATACTACTGTAAAAGAAAAGGATTTAGGAGTAACAATAAATTCTGATATGAAAGTTTCAGAGCAGTGTGGTATGGCATCTTCAAAGGGTAATCACATTCTTGTGTTTATTTGGAGAACTATAACATACAAGGGAAAAAAGCAAATCATATCTCTGTATAAAGCAATAGTTAGGCCTGTATGCAAAACTGGAGACCATATTGTAAGAGGGATATCCATATGCTTGAACGAATACAGAGTAAAGCAACTAAAATGATTCTAGAATTGAGAGACCTTAGTTATGAAGAACGTCTGAAAGAATGGTTTAACAACCCTAGAAACAAGGAGGTTAAGAGAAGATCAAATTGAAGTTTCTAAGATGTTCAATAGGTATGATAACATTGATAGAAATATGTATTTCTCACTCAAGAAAAATAGTAGTACTAGAGGACATGAGGTAACGTTAGTAAAGGATCAATGTAGATTGGATATCAGGAAGTTCTCGTTCTCACAGAGGACACAAAATGAATGGATCAAATTATCTACAGAATGGATCAAATTATCTACAGATTGTGTAACTGCTAGCAGCATGAATATGTTTAAAAACAAGGTTGACACATATCTCAGGAGGGCGGGTTATGCAAAGATAAAAAAATGTTGGACTCTCGATAAACCAATGGCTTCCTTGTCCCCTGGCCATCTGGGCCTTTATCTTGGATGGCTATCTTGTTAAATCTCGTTAAAGGAAGGAAATGCTACTAAATGGAAAGAACTGCAAACACAAGTCCAAACCCATGTCTAGTGGGAAGGAGTCACCAAGGAGGAAAGAGCATGAAGTCAACCAGAATAATGGACAAGATGAAGAGGGAGAAGAAGAGTTGAAGAGACAGGGAGACCAGGATTGAAAATAATTGGACAGATATGTAAGTCAAGTAAGTCAAAGTTACACAAACAAACTAGAATGATGAAATCATTAATACTGGTTTGTGCATAATGTTTCTAACATTGGTGCCACAAGAGACCGTGGAACCGCCAATAATCCTAAGCAATTTGTTGCTGGACGTGTTGTAGTAATACATTTCACTTGTTGTTACAGCAACACCTTCAAATGACTCCCATTACATGCATTAATCACTGCGACACTGATAAAGATAAAGGGAAGTTCTTATAATGTGATGTATTTGGTCTTTGGGTCTGTTCAAAGCGGTTTACACTTCACCTGTTCATTTGAACACCAACTCAACTTCTCCAGGAAGCATTCAGTCATGCTGGGATAACTGCACAAAGATTAGTCATTCAGTTTACAACTGAATGAACTGAAGCAACGTGGAATCAACAAAATTGCTCTAACTTCGAAACAGCAACAAGAGGATTTGAACCAGGTTCTCTCGAATAAGAGTCTGACATTCTAATCACTTTGACACTGCAACCCGCATGATTATATCCACTTAGAAACCGATTCCCTGTGATTTATGTCACACTGCAGTAAACATTACCTTCTGCTGTGGGTTTGCTCCTCCAAACAGAGAGCTGCCTGTATTGGTTCTGAAGCCACCAAATGCTGCTGGTGCGACTGCTGAGGACGTTGTCGCGGTGCCTAATACGGGTTTAGTAGCAGTGGCGCCCTTAAACATCGTCGACCCCTGCGGCTGTGTTGCCTGTGCACCAAACAGGCCTGTAGATGTTGGTGCTTCACCAAAACCTGTAGACATATAACGTGGACATGACAGTGGGGCAAAGAGTGTTATAAAGTACCTGAATGCAACCCCAGTCTGGTGTCACTAAATTCTTGCACGTACACTTCTTGTATTAGCACTTGGGCTGTGATTAAGTTGAAATGTAAAATGTTGAAAGCAAAGTTTTAAAGATATAATTTTATTGAATTTATCATAAAAAAGTTTATAAAGTGTAAACGTAACAACAATGACATTGCTGTACGGTACAAAAATAGCAACAATCCAATGTTGCTATGACATCTACCTCCAGTGAATGTTGTGGTCTTGGCCTGTCCAAAGCTACATCCTGGTGTCTGGGTGGGCTGGGCTGCACCAAATATTGTAGCCGAGCCTTGTTGTACTCCCTTTCTGTTGGCCGTGTAGTCTTCCAGACGTAGCTCCTGTCACATTTTATAAAGCGAGGTACAGGCAATGAGATGGTTCATAAATTATTTTAAAGTAAATTCCAGGATATTCCAGGACCAGTGGAAATAAATTCCACGAAATGCTATGTTGCATATAGCCCTACCATCACGGATCAAACGTGCAGGTGATGTTGGTGTATGTAAACACTTTACTAGATGGTGCCACTTTATGGCTCACTACTCACATAATTCCAAAAAAAAACAGCACATCAAATAAAGCATAACTCTCTTTTGTTTTCCAGTATTTTCCAGGAAGTTTAATGAAATTTAAATATAATAAAATATTTAAAGCTTGGAAGTTTAATTTCAGGTTTTCCCTGCTGCATAGGAACCTGGCTGGTGATACAATATATGCAACATCAGACATGCCTAAGACACATGAACCCACCTCAAGACTCTTGCTCTCATACTCCTTCATGGCAGTGATACACTGGTGTCTGGTGTTCATGTTCTGTTGACTGCCACCTTTTAACATTGTCTCTGTGCCGGCCGGGGGCGTGAACTTCACCATGGTGCCACTGGTAGCAGCAGTCGCACCCACAAACCCTGAGAAACAGGAACACAAGCTCAGGTGAAATACAAAATGGTCAGAAAGTCTCACATTGGCCTACAGTAGTATGTTAGGTTCAAGAGTATGTCTGCCGAACAGGCGTGGGCACTGGTTGGTATCCGCTGCATAAGCAACCCCTTTGGTCACCCGAGGGCAGCGGTGGTGACCAGGAGTTCTTCTCAAACAAATAACTTTTTCCCGGGAATCATTTGGATTGTACGTGCCTGTGTTCTCTCATTTTTAATTCGCCTTTGTTTTAATTTGCTTGGCTTTTAACTGTAATAACTACAGTAAGTTTGTAAGTGACGAGTAAGCGTAATTTGAACTACAAACACCAAACGGGGTCTACGGTTAAAATTTTTAGTCAGACAACATGCGGCGATTTGAACCTCCAGAAAAAACAAAGATGGCTTGGAGATCCTTTCACGTGAGTGTATTAGTTTTATGTTGCAGCATGTTTTACTTGTTGGTCATTCTTTTGTGCGTCGTTTGGCAACTTACATGGATAAAATTTTGCATTTGACCCAGCCCGTATTTCATGCAAATTCTGGTCTTCAAATTCTGGTCATTTTAGCAGGTCATCCAGAGGCATGACCTGCTTTAATCATGATCAACCTAGGCACGAATGACTGTAATTCAAACCACATGCAGCCTGCCAATATGGCGGCTCTTCTCTTCGATCGTGTGATTGGCGGGAGCAAAATTACCAAATTAATAGGGTCCTTCTCTGTGTTTTCGGCCTAGTCCTTAAGGGGTGGGCTCCATCAGCTGTGGGAGTGAGTCAGAGAGGCAGGACCACCTCGAGGCCTCCTTCAAGGAGAGGGCATGCAATGCCCATGCGAGGTGAGGCCTATTTTTAGGGTACGGGACTCTGGGACAGGGCATCTGCCAGGTTCTGAAAGAGAAGGTGGTTGCAGGTATGTCCCCCTTAGATGGTTGCATTGGCAATATGCCATTGACATAAACAATGATCCGAAGCACCCTCCTCAAGACAAGTCCAAGGAAATGGTCCCAGTGTCAGACATACAAGAGTGGACCCAGCTCTTTTTGATCTATCAAGCCATTTGCCTTAAAGCTTTCCCCACAAGGAGAGCTATGGCATGGCCACATATACATATCACATCCTGCAGATAGCTGAGAAGAAGGGGTTTGATGCAGCAGTCAAGTATGGCAGCCAGTTCCACATCCTGCAAGCAGAACAGCTTCTCCCATACCATGGGAAGTTTTCCGCTTTTACATCAAATGTAAGGCCCACATCAAACAGCAGTGTAAGAAATAGCCCTTTTGTTCCAGCGATCACAACTTTAAGTCTGCCACTCAAACCCTGCACAAAGCACTGCCAAACCCTTTCACGTAGAAGTGCCAGTAACTAAGTCTAGCCTGTGTCCTTGTAATTGGCTAAAACTCAGAGATAATGGTGCAGCCCTTTGTTCCCTTGTGCTAAAATATTGCAAACAAAGTTCAAAAAGTTTTTTAAATAAACTAACCATTTCCAGGCTTCGATTTTCACAGGAGTCCATGAGTCCAACACTTCTTGTTTCACCTAATGACTACTTGTTGTATGTCCCTTGGTAGGAGTCCGTGTGACTCCCTAGTTTTAAAAGATGACAAGTCCAGTGTTAAACTGGCCAATTTCAACGATCCATCAATGTGCGTGTATGTTGCCATCTTGAATCGGCTTCGGTCTGTAACGAGCGGTCACACTCGCTTCTGTCAGTTCGAAAATACTCATGAGCATGGTGCACCATGTTGTTTTACCGGCATGTGATTGGTAAAAATATTGGAATTAAATTAAATAGCTAAACTGGTCCTGCACGGGAGGCATACGCGCGCAGAAGATTGGAGTGTCGTACATAATATGTAGTCTACATCATAGATGAACAAGACGATTCAATAAAAATAAATACAGCATTATTTAGACGGAATTTGTTTTTATTATTTGTTATTATTTGATTTATTGAAAAGTGCAGACTCCCAAATTGTCCTGTGGACTCTCAAATATGAGCAGAGTAGGAGTCCGAGTTGTCTGTGCTGCTTCGATCAGTACATGTGCACCAAAAGTCACTGTGTGACAGCTGTGTCGAATATCTTACATGTCCTGCAGTAACTGCATGGTCGGTGCGGCCTTCCAGCTTGGAAACTCCAGTCTCCCGAACCACTGACCATAAGGCGCGATGTCGACCGGAGTGTGTTTTATTTGTGTAAAATGTATATATGTCACATGTTTTTGTATACTAGCAGTTGGCATTAGGCCTATAGCACAATTAATATCCTACTACTATCTTTGCTTTGTTGACGTATATGAAACCAAGGACATCAGTATAATTACATCCAATTCATAATGGGAACTTCTTTAGACGGCAGCACAGTAACCTAAAACAGGGATGTCGTGCCCGTGGGGACAGCTGAGGAGAACAAACTGCCTGTCTGGGTGGCACTTCCAAAAGCTACAGAAACAACAACGTATCATCCAATAATGCACAATAGTCAGTGTTTTCTTTTAAAATTATATTGCTAAAATATTGACCATGAAGAAAGTTATTGCTTTGCATCCATAAAACAGGCTCTAAACAGAGAATAAACAGACGCATGCCTATGGATTTCATCATGTTCTGAACATAAAGCTGTGTAAAATCAACCATAAACTGAAATATATACTTACTTAACAGAATTAACCATGGAGCCTGAAATAACTGTATACAGCGGTAAGGTCAAAAATAGAAATGGTGCTCACCAATCTTGGCTGGTGTCGCCCCAAAGATACTTCCAGTGGAGGCAGTGGTGCCTGCATTGCCAAACAGGGATGTCGTGCCCGTGGGGACAGCGGAGGAGAACAAACTGCCCATCTGGGTGGCACTTCCAAAGGCTACAGAAACAACAACGTATCATCCAATAATGCACAACAGTCAGTGTTTTCTTTTAAAACAATACTGCTAAAACACTGACCATGAAGAGTTATTACTTTCATAATGCTTTGGTCCATAAGAGGGTTCAGCACATATGGCTCTAAACAGAGAATAAACAGATGCCTATGGATTTCATCAAGTTGTACATTTCACCATACAATATTTAGGTTTAAAATTTAAAAAATGTTGGTAATCATAATATTTGCAAATGTTTATATAACACTGATATGTTACATCACATCTACTTTATATTATTGTGTTGCACTATTCTATTTGGATATTAGTATTAAGTATACTACACTAGGTGGTCCTTGTCATGAGTCTATTGTATATATGTGTTATCTCATGTAATGCCTGTACTGTAATAATAATATATGCATATAATATAATAACTAAAATCAACCATCAAGGTTTACAGAGTTATTTTTTAAGTATACTTACCAAAAGATGAGGCAGCCGGGGCTGCCCCAAAGGCAGAAGGTTGGGAACCAAATAGACCCCCACAGGGGGTTGCTATGTTAGTGCCCCCAAACAAACCACCTGAAGCTGGCATGGCAAACCCCCCGGTACTGGCCATGCCAAAGCCAGGATTAGCTGAAACAGACAAATATTCCTTACTCAATCATCACAAGTAACTGGGTTATTCCATGTGAAATCAACCAATGGTCAAAAAGTTTATGTCTCAGAATTTATTTAAATTTTAAACAATGACTAAGTGGCTATGCTTGAGCACTTCTGCAAACAACTAAGCATGTACATGCAAATTGTGTCAGTAATACCCTATAATGTGAACAAAGGGTAAGTGCCCAAAATTGCACCCATTATTTTGACCTGTTTTCAGGTCCTTTAACATGATAAGTTTACATGCTACATATCTTAAATTTGCTGAATATGTAGATAAATTGGTACAGATTGTCTATGCAGAATTCAAGAATGACAGGGAGAAGGCATACTGGGTGCATGAAAATAAGAAAACTTTTTTCATCGTGTGCATCCCCATAAAGGAATACTCAAGTTGATCATTCTATATTTGTGTCATAACAACTAGTTTAAAGATCGTTGTTATAGAAAAATCATGAACATAATATAGTATAAACTACATATTAAATATGTAGATGTTAAAACAAATTTTGTTCTAACATCTTGACTGTGTTTTAAAGAAACACAATTTTTTTATTATACTGAATTTTGTCTGTTTAATTTGAATGTCTTTGGGTTAATGTCATGTTTATGTTGTATGCAGAGGGGAAGGTGATTTTATGGGTTTGATGACATACAGGCCTTGACATTTTGTTTTTCTACCAAGTGGCCCAGCAGATTTGAAAAGTTGCTGGCCCTCCACAAAAGTAACTGTTTAAAGGAAACTGGTGGTCCTATTTGCAGCACTGGTTGTAGTACTGGAGCTCGTGGATGAGGCAATGGTGTGGCACATGGTCGAAGGCCTTAGAAAAATCCAAGATGGCCACATCGGTTTTATGAGTACCTGCCTAGTGAACTTGCAAAATCATGCGATGTGATCAGCAACTGGGTCTTGCATGAACGTCTGCGTCTAAACTCATGCTGGAAGTCAACCACAATATGGTGCCTGTCCAGATGATCCATTGTCTGCGAGACAATGATGTGTTCGGCTACTTTGCAACAGATGGAGATCAGTGACACTGGGCATTAGTTCACTGGATGGTTGCATGGGTGTCACCCAAGCATACCGCCAGTCGTGGAGACTGACTGTTGTATGACGAATGCCAGCATCGCTGACACTTCCTGGACGCAATTCTTCAGAAACATTGCAGGAATGTCATCTGGTCCTGACACTTTTCTAGGCTTGATGTTCCCAAGTAGCTTCATCTCCACAGCACTCAAATCGAAAATGCTGGGCATCTTCGGGTACGGAGAGGGCCGTTTAGTGGGCATGTTGGATGAATCTTCTCGTGTGAAGACAGAGCAGAAATGATCGTTCGTTGTGTCTTCCCAATGAGATGACAGGTATACTTTGTCATCCAGGGTGACTGGTACGTGCCTGATACATGTTTCTTTGGAATGAACATGTCGATGGTATCCAGGATTGTCTTCTTGAAAAACTGCCAGTTTGCCTCCACTGTGTTAGTGTCAGGGCAGTTGTTGAAGAAGCTTTCTTCTGCCTTCTTCAAGACATTTTCAACCCCTTCCCAATCACCTTTGTTGTTTCTTCTTGCCGTTTTACTTGACCCTGGTATATCATGTGATCCTGTGAATGCCTGACCAATAAATGATGGTTTTAACTGGTAATAAGCAGGCCTGGTTAGTACACAAATTAACTGGCTTTTGCCAAACATAGAATGTAAAGATGCAAATGCACAGTTACAATAATATCAATGTCAATAAATTGCTAATAATTCCACATATTACCTGCACCACCAAACGTTGTTCCTCCTTTATCACCCACCGTCTCCCCACCTCCAAAGGTGCCTACAAAAGTTCAGCGATACAATTTTACAGTGCCAAACATGCATGACACAACATCATAAAACCAAAACAGAAGACCGTAAGATAATATAGAGTAGGAGTAGGCAAATGTTATTTTCTGCCATTGAAGTCACGATAGTTTCATGTATGTAGGATCTGTATGTAAATTTAGCTTTATTCTTCTGGAGCCCTACAAGACAGCTTTACATGTTAATTGAAAACTACTGATTAGCTAGGGCAGGAATTATACACTGGTATTCCTGCATTTCGTGATACATGCAGAGGTGCCAACTTCTGATGATGTAAAATGTAATACCCTTGCGATGACCCAGCGGGAATCAGGGTCGGGGGAACAACATACACTCCCAAACCCTAAGAAGATTGGTTAAAATGCAATTTGATACACTCTGAATAATACACAACATGTTTACTCTCAAAGTACTTCACCACAAGAGGGAACCATTTTATGCTCTCCATATCTGTGCTGGCATCAGTAGCAATACTGTATGGTCCTTTCTGAAGAATGGTGCTAACATTATCATCACGTTCCTTGGCAAGCGTTCCCACAATTGCAGTTGTCTTTGTTCAGCCACTGGCATATTGAGTGGCAATTAAAGGTGCTTAATCAATTCGATTTTTTTTAAGTCTCATTTCAAATAAGTTTTGCGAAAAAACAAACCTACCTAGTATCCACTGCAACATGCTAGCTCATCTGTGCAACGTTTGTATATAGGTTTTTGTGAAATCATCAGACAAACTATTAAATTAGTTATTGCTTGTTCAAGCATTAACTGATGTTAAAATCAAAACGCGAAGACAACATTATCTAGTAGTATGTTCCACACAACAATTGTTCTTGGCAGGAAGGCAAACTTGTAAATGTCCACCTTTGGGTCCACTGTGTTCAATTGCCCGGTGTTCCTGCGGTTGGCGTGGTACTCAGGGAGTGGCACAGGGTGACATGGAGTGGGGACTTCTAGAAGCCCTTCAACTATTTTGTATAGCATGCCAAGCCTGACATGAGCCCTCTTGGTCTGGAGGCGCTCCGACTTCAAATCATGTTGTACCATGTCATTTACTGAGTTATGGGCATCCCTTCGATGATATGGTTTGTTCAGTACAAATTTTTTTATACAATTTCTACCTGGTTGATGTATTTCTGCTGGTATGTCCCAGATAGAAGCAGGGTATTCCACTTGGGATCATACTAGCGTCTTGTAAGTCCTTTCCTTTAGCACTTGGGGGACACTGGGCCATGGTGCGCTACAGGAAACTGGTGGTCCTATTTGCAGCACTGGTTGTAGTACTGGAGCTCTTGGATGAGGCATCGGTTTTATGAGTACCTGCCTAGTAAACTTGCGATGTGATCAGCAACTGGGTCTCGCATGACCGTCTGCATCTAAACTCATGCTGGAAGTCAACCACAGAGGGCCGCTTAGTGGGCATGTTGGATGAATCTTCTCGTGTGAAGACAGAGCAGAAATGATCGTTCGTTGTGTCTTCCCAATGAGATGACAGGTATACTTTGTCATCCAGGGTGACTGGTACGTGCCTGATACATGTTTCTTTGGAATGAACATGTCGATGGTATCCAGGATTGTCTTCTTGAAAAATTGCCAGTTTGCCTCCACTGTGTTAGTGTCGGGGCAGTTGTTGAAGAAGCTTTCTTCTGCCTTCTTCAAGACATTTTTAATCCCTTCCCAATGACCTTTGTTGTTTCTTCTTGCCGTTTTACTTGGCCTGGTATATCATGTGATCCTGTGAATGCCTGACCAATAAAGGATGGTTTTAACTGGTAATAAGCAGGGCTGGTTAGTACACAAATGAACTGGCTTTTCCCAAACATAGAATGTAAAGATGCAAATGCACAGTTACAATAATATCAATGTCAATAAATTGCTAATAATTCCACATATTACCTGCACCACCAAACGTTGTTCCTCCTTTATCATCCACTGTCTCCCCACCTCCAAAGGTGCCTACAAAAGTTCATTGATACAATCTTACAGTGTCAAACATGCATGACACAACATCATAAAACCAAAACAGAAGAATGTAGTGTATGAGTGGACAAATGTAATTTTCTGCCATTGAAGTTAAAACACACTTAAATATGTGTATATGAAATCAAAATCCTAATGACTCCGAAATGGAACAATTTAATTTGTGACATTGCCCAAGAAAGGTTACATAATAATTTACATAACAAGAGTTTACATAATAATATTCAGCTATTCAGCATGAATTTGATAATATCTTATAATGTTATTTGTCAAACGCTCAGTTAGTCATGTAGAAACTGCAATAGGGTCATTCCATACAAAATCAACCAAGAAATGGCAAAAAAGTTTCATAATCAGACCAACATGTGGGCAAAATTGGAATGGGCTGAGAACATTGCAGGTTGATATCATGCATACGGAATGACACTATGTACAAGATTGATAGGATATACTCCATGAGAAAAATTTTTCACTTTCCAAAGCTAACTAATAATTGTGTTGTTTTACGCAAACTTCAAACGCACAATAGAAATTATCTTACCAGGTTGCCCAAAGGATGGGTTTCCAAATGTTTTATTCTGACCAAACATGTCCTTTCAGTCAGACACTTCAGCAAAAACACTACAACAGAAATGTAAATAAACAGAGATTTGGAATCATAACTTGTCAATAAACTTGCAGAACATTAAAGTATTTTAAAATATATACTTTGTAAGATGTGGTTGTTACAAACACTGGAACCAGGCATACTGGGAGCCTTTGGCATTATCTACATTGACAATGTACTTTATGCAACGTTTAGCAAAACTAAGTTAGTCATGTTTAGAGCTAATTGTTGCTATCAATCATAACTATACAGTTTCAGAGAAGCTGTCATTTGTGTGTGCAAGTGCACAGTTACGGTAATAGCTAGTGCTGATAGTGCGTGGTCATTTTCTTTGTCACATCAGAAAAACCACGAAACTGTTTTCAAACTTCAATTTAGATGGAGAATTACCGCCACACAACCGCTCATGACACAAGCAAACCAAAGTAAAATGAAACCTAGTGTAGTGAGTATTTATATGATCATTTCCTCATCAGACTTTGTGGGGCACTCACTTTGTGGTGCTATGTTTCTACTAATCACAAAGCACATGAAATACATCAGTTGTTATGAAAGGTGTTTGAATTACAGGAACACAAACCATGCCTGCCATAATGTCAAGTTTGCAGGCAAAGCGAAAATGCATAACTACATAGGCCTGATCGTAGGGAAAGACGACAGTGGAGATTTTCTTCCGAAAGGGAAATGGAGAAGTATATCACAGTAAACAAACATTTGTATTCAATAAAGAAGATGAGTGTTGTTTTCCTCAAGAAGACATGCTAATGAAACTGCCTCAACCAAAAACTGTTGGTGGCACCGCTCGTAGAGAGACGCAGTTCATCTTTCTGTGCACAGTCGGGGAATTTAGACATCCACTAACTACAGAACAACATAGGGCCTACAAACAGTTAGCTTCACTTTAGGTGCCATGGACCCTTAATTAAGTGTGTTAATTCATTCATTATTGTTTTGCTTTGTTACGTACGTCTATGTAATCGACGAGCCTACAAAGATATCTTAATTGTGTTGTGTTGTAACAGTTATACAAATAAAGCACTGTGATTCAAGTTACGCTATATTGTAAATCAACTTACCCCACACTCTGGTTGAACTCAACCCACATGAAGTCCTAGTTGAGCCAGTTTAACACCCTTTTTGAATTAGCTATACATACTTATGTACATATACCAAATGTATTATTATATCAAAAATTATTAATGAATAACCATAGATTATGTAAGTAAATTTTATTTTTACTGAAACATTTGATTGTGACCTATACATCAAAAAGAACTAAAAAATGTCTCAACTAACACTGCATTCCCCTACAGGTTGGAATAATAGTATAGGGCAGAAATGTCTTGGAATTACAATAAGAATACAGGTCGGAATAATAGTATAGTGTAACCCTGGTGGATTTAGCTGTTTATATATTTGTTAGGCTAATCACTAGGGGGTGCTATCCCCAGTGTCACTCCCAGTTTAACAATCTGAGCAAGTTTTAGATAGTAGTCTGGGCAGTTTGCCCTGGGCCGGAGAAAACGACACACATTGTTACATGCAAACAACCTTCTCCCGGCTCAGTAAATGTATATTGACAATTTATCTCTGGTGAGTCACTTTTATAATACTTATATAGTGAGGCTTTATTTATAAATTATTAGAAGAAGTTGTGAAACTTTATGTTAAGTTGAATGTTTTGGAAGCCGCCACTTTACCATTGAATTAAGGGCATGGCGGCAATAGTTGTGCAGGGCGTGGCAGTACTGGGTAACTTTGTATTGTCGTTATACATTGCTATTCATTTAAAGACTGTATACAACTAATTGTTAATTACTGATATATCAAGCACTTTCTAAACGTGATAATGTATTAGAGAGGTTGTAATGCCGTGTTGGTTGTTTCATTACAGTCGCTGTGAGCAGAAACTCCATTTGTGATACATTCACCTATTACTATTCTCGGCCATTGTTGCGGGTGTGTACCATTGTACTTTCAATGCTTTGTTTGGACGTTTATGAATGTATCGCTATGCTGTCATCGCCTATGTATATACTACTCAAAGTACAACCTGGTTTCACGGGTTTCGAGCAAATGTAATCACACGGCTCTGTTAAAGGATTGCGTGTCCATATATATATATATATATATATATATATATATATATATATATATATATATATATATATATATATATATGGATTGGAATGTATGAACTTAGTTTTATTTTGTCATGTATTCAAAGTCACATTGATGTAAATGGGTGTTGACGAATGATCTTTATTTGTGGCCACGTTACTTTATTATGTTGTTATATTGATAGAAGACATTGCTTTTACATTGTGATTACAACTGTTTTCCTTGTTACTTTATAATGATAATGTTACAGTAGTAGTGATGTTGGTATGCAACTCTTTGTTTCAGTTGCTATATTTCCTCTGGAAGCTTTTACTTCACACATTAAACACTGTCAACACCCAACAGTCGTTCGTCGTGGTTACAATAGGATGGATATTTCTTGGAATAAAAATACAAGGCAGAATAACAGCATAGGGTGGAACCGGTGGATAGATATCTAATCAATCAATCAATACTTTTGTTTCGGACTCGACATACATGTATACTGCATAGAATATATTTCAAAAACAAAATTATTCCACTTAAAACAACTGCCTTACTTTTGGAGTCCATACAACACTTTGTGTTTCCTGAGCCATGCACATTTAAAAACGTTTCCTCACAGCCGATTTAGTAACAGCATTCTAGCAGCCATACACGCTCACAGTCTGTTGTGTCGATACAGCCTGCAGCGTTATCAGGAACATAAGTCTCGCGACCTAATTTTAACTCTTAAAGATGTGTGATAAGCTTTACATATAAGAATGTTCATGAGTTATTAACACTGCCGGCATAGCAAAATCTACATGCATAGCAAATATGTTTACTTCACTCACAACAGTCCACAAACACCACGCACTCAATATATCAAGACTGCCCATTCATAAAATAAATATATACAATTTATTACAAAAAAACTATTGAGTCATTTAAGTAACATGTTAAATCGCATAATACTGTGTAAAGAAAAAGTTGAAGATTGTAATTTGTAATGTATTCTCATTTGTCTTTATATTATATTCACAGATGACACAGCACAATAGTATATCTCGCACCATAAACTGTGTCTGTGTTTCTGTTAATACATATAATATGAATAATGATTGATTGAATATTCCATATGCTGCTCTTCGCTTCCATATTTAAAATTTTTTTGAAGGACTACTATGCAGGCTAGAAAATTGTAATTTCAAGACCAGATTTTGTTGATTATGTTGAAGTTCTGCCTCGGCTGCAGGGATTTGGACTTCTCTGAGCAGTTTGGTGTGTTAGTAGAGCCACCATCTCAAATACGCTACACATTTTTATAGTGTATGAACACTGTATGAACTGTTTGAAAGAACTGAGTCTTGTGGGCCTTTACAGTAAAAATACAGGTTCAATTAACTTCATTGCCAAAATCAAGGAAGAGGAATGCATGTGCATAAAGATTACATTGTAAGTGACTGGACATTTAACAGTGTAGAACGTATAGTTAATACAATTTATTGTGTACTAGTCAATGGGAATGACATTATTACCTTTTGCAGAACATATTACATAATTTACAGTAAACAGCATTGAAACAATATATTTAATTATTTTCTATTCACTGTCTTTGATGCTGAACTCTAACAATGGCAGTCTCCATCTGTAACTACAGACCACCAGATTTAGTCACTGCAGAAGCTTCGTATTTCATGCAATACAAATGTTTCAGTATCAATTTTAATATTATTCTAAATAGTGACAGTAAAATACTATAGTTTCTACCATCATAAGAACTTATAAATGATCCCAATACAAAACTACAAACCTTTATATAATGCACATAAGTTACCCAGCTGTTCTTTTTGCGTGAACGTGTACTTAACTTAATATATTTTTTATCCTCAATATATTTTTTTATCCTAACTTATTTTATATATATTATTGCTACACGTCATGTATGTATATTTATATATATGTTTTTTTCTCACTACATGTACACTGTACCTCTATTGTTCAACATGTGTGTATATTTATGTTTTTTTACTTGCCTGAAATAAAACATTATTATTATTATTATTAACTGTAATTTGTTCGTGAACAGATCGTGCTCTGCCATGATTTCACCATAAGGGCGAAAGCACATTGCACTTTAATACCACGTTCTCGAAGCACCCACGATCCTGGTCGTTGGCGGGTGTTACTGGTGGTCGATCCTGGACGTTGGCGAGTGTTACTGGTGATGCATATAAATATCCGCATAGACCCAAACAAAACACGGAATTGCCAACATTAAACAATCCGATTATTATATATTATTATTACAATATTGGTGTGTGTGCGTGTTTGTATCTTTCTTAGTGCAATCATAATTTCCTTTTTTATCGAAATGACTATTCTTAGAATTCCGCTGCTCAAAATTCTGCTACTAGTGTGGGCCAAAATCAACCATAGCTGAATTCCATCCATAGCTGAGAACCATTCATCTGCATGGGTCGAAACATCCGTCAGCATAGGCCGAACGCATCATGGGCCGAACCAACCGAGATCCCCACCTACCTACCTACCTATATACACTGGCTCTGTCATTGACCCCAGTCATGGGTAATACATGAACATTGTTTTCTGGCTAACAAAATCATTAAACTGTTTACTGGTATGAAACAAAGTTTAATATTTATCATACAACTGTGCCAGCGAGTGATTTATAAGCTTTCACAGACTCCCTTCTATACAACATCATTACATATTATATATTATGTGTATGACTATGTGTTATAATGTGTATGACTGTGTTATAATTTCCTATATATATTTATTACAGGTCCTATATTACACTTCTTCTGTTCATCCCTTTCCAATACACTAAATGAAATATTTATTAAAATATTGATATACGA
The DNA here is from genome assembly GCA_963662155.1 of Lamellibrachia columna. Lineage (NCBI taxonomy): Eukaryota > Metazoa > Annelida > Polychaeta > Sabellida > Siboglinidae > Lamellibrachia > Lamellibrachia columna. The sequence continues at coordinate 27,181,509 of OY759274.1, read as the reverse complement.
CATGGCCATTTTTTTTATTCTTCAGTGTTACACAATGAACTTGTCATTATTAACACTAGAACAAACTACATGCTTTTTATGAGCGACGTTTTGTTGTTATGCCTAATGCATTTTTATGTGTTCATTTAAAAGAATAAATTATGGAATAATTATTTATGTTAGATTCTCAACTTGGTACACAATTTTATATTGGGCCTCTCTCATGTTGTGTACCTAAGGCGCCCGTGTACCTATGCATAGTTGTTATTTATCATTAATGAAATCTACTTTCACAAGATGTTCTTTGTAAATGTGCTCTGTAATGTCAGATTATTAAATCATTGTCTGACTTGTGAATCCACTTTCACATCATGACCTTTGTAACTGTGCATACTAGTACTTTCATTTCTTACTTATTGTTTAATGGACCCCTTGTTTATTCAGGGTTCAGTACCTACTGCAATTACAACTCAGGCAATCAACAGCATTGTAATTCAGGATTAGCACCTATGCAATGACTACAGTGTGAGAATGCTCCAGAATGGGATTATGCACTTATGAGGAAGAAGAAGATGTAGGCCATTTTTGTGTTTGTATGTATTAAGGTTTGGAATTAGTATGTTTGGTGATTTATATGTAGTCAAGGTTCATTTGTTTAGTATTTAGACGAGTATGTTATTAGTGTGTTGCGTATAGGATATTGGCGTATTAATATTTATTAAAGTTTTAAACTAATATGTTCTATTTATGTGCTATGCAGCTAAATCAGTATGGTCATGTTTTGTATATTATATATTGCGATCCATTGGTTTTCTACAGTGACACTACCAACGTGGGAAGATGTAGTAGGTGGCACTGCTATGTCTTCAAAAATTCCACGTAAACCCAGTGACGGTGTTACAACATGGCAAGTGCATGTTGCCATCAAATAAGCCTGTGTCTACTCATTGCACATTGGGTTCAATCATGGATATATGATTTTATATTTTTATAAAATTGTCATAATTGTTGTACGAATTAACACATGTGTGCATGCTTTATAAAAAATAAACCTCCAGATTTCTGTTTACATTCTTGCTTTGTATTTAGTCGTTTTGACAAGTTAGGTTGTGTTTAGCTCTTCAAATTTAAATTGTTTTTAATTTATTATGTACTGGTACCTTGTGCAGTCATATAAATATTATTCAAGAAATATAAAAACGGTCAAATAAAACAAGGAATTAATTAACTATAATAATAGCTATTTACCACACACACATGTACTATCAATCAACCCTCCAAGGGAGCAACCATTACATCTCATAAAGAGGAACGGGTTTATAAGTTAACTAAGGCCGAGATCTCTACAGGCCGAGATCACCATGAGTAAGTAACCCGCTAATGTAAGGCCGCCCACCAGGTGATGTTCAATAGACGGAACAGCCATAACATGGCCGCCGATCGTCAATAAGTCATCGTTCCGGGAGCCTAAAACATACCTTAATGTACGTGTAATTATTACCCACTAGGTGGAAAGTTGCACTGTGACATTACCTATCTACACATCCAGTGACATCATTATATAGATCACGCAATCCACGCTATTCGCCATTCCATCTGGTCCCGGGATCGTTCCGGCTAATTTGCAGGCCCCGTACCTATCTACGTTTTGCGTGTAGGTTTGTGTCCGTTTTAGGCATATGTCCGTTTAAGTGTTGATCGAGATACGTTAGGACGAAAAAACGTGTCGCTGAAACTGTCTAATTAATACTTTTGATACGTACCTTTTTCTTGTTAGACGAACTGCACCATACGTTGTTTTTCCGGGCTCCAAAACAGCCCCGCAAACAAATTGAACACAGTAGTCAGTAGTACAACAGTACGGCGTAGCCAGGCCAAGCGATTTCCCAGTAGTCGAAACCATGCGTTTTCCTTATGGCTATACGTCACATTTTTCCGGAATGTACTGTTGTTAAAACGAAACTTCATGAATGGCGTGATATCTGAAGCAGTGGGCGCATGAATAACCGAGGCGAGCGCATGAATGGATGTATGTAATTATATTGCATAGACATTTTTATGCGAGGTAACAGCACTATTGTCATATTGCAGGTGGACCCGGTTTCTATAGTGCGAAGCAACTTAGAGTGCAGATATACTGACTCTCCTGGATGGGACACTAATCCATCGCTGGTACCTTCCAAACAGTGTTTGTACTCATTTGTAGCTGAGTAGACTGAGGCAAAGTAGGGTAAACGAAATTGCCTAAGCTTCGAAAACGAACCGTGCCCAGTGGCAGTGTGGGTCTTGAACTCACAACCCTTGAATTTAGAGTCCAACACCTTAACCACTCTTGAACTCACAACCCTTGAATTTAGAGTCCAACACCTTAACCACTGCCCCCACCCCCTCCCCGAATTGTGCGATACCCATCAATATTATTTTACCCAAACTGGCACGAATTACGGCACACACGTGTCTACAGTATAGCCAAATAAAATAACAAATATTCTTCCGCCTATTAAAAACATCTAAAAATGCACCATTTCATTGTCAACAGCTTCCACCAGAAAATAGTAGTGATTGCCATTTGAAGTTAACTCTATTTGTTGCCAGTATGATCAGTCAGTACAAAGTTAATTAAATATTATCCAACTTGTTGCAGAACAGTTTTTGGATCTTATTTACATAGTTGCTCGGCATACATGTTCTATGTACAAAGATGCAGTGTTATTGGTAGTTAAGTCAGATGGTTTTTTCTTAATTTTTTTATTATTTGATTTGTTTCAGTTCTCTAGGATAACTAATACAGAAACTACATATGTTGCAGAGTTTCACATTGTATGAAAGTTTCTGACATGTTTTATATTATTTTGTTTTCTAAATCTCAAGAAAGGGTCGTTCCATGTGAATTCAACCAATGTGTGTTGCATTGATCTCTTAATTTTTTTAATGAATCAATTTGTTGAAAACCCATGGTAAGATAAGCCTGAAGCCAAAATTTGTACGTCCTAGCTCCAGTAGTTTTTGAGCTATTACAGTGTGAAATGTGAGACAACATTTTGTGATGGTGTTTTAATAATAAATAAAATGATTCATAATTCACTGGATAATATCTCACAAACTAATCAACCTATATCAATACAACTTGTTGGAATTGTTCTTTTCAATGTGTAGATAATGCAACCATAATTAGAACATACATTATTGATGGTTTCTGTGCATTAAGGTGATAAAGTAATGATTTGTTCAATAAATCACTTGTGAGAAGGTTTTCAGTCATCGAACATATGCTAGATGCACGCTATCAGTTAAAAGTTTTATATTTTGGGTATTTATGCATCCAAGTGTCCATATCAGAGCCATATGACATGCTTAGTTGTCATAATTCTCTGTAGCTGCATCTAGTGTCTAGAATGAACTACCCATCACTTTTAAATCACCTGAAACTATATCTACCTTCGGATGATGATTTTTGTGCATTTATGTTTATGAAAATGCTTAATGATTCTGGTTTGTTGTACCTCTGAGCTCAGGTTCCTGAGGATATAGGTGCTATATAAGTTTTTTTGTGGAGTAACATATATTGTTCTGTAACTTTTATTTGGCATAAACCAGTCACATTAACCATAAAATGTATGCATGGTCTAATTATGGTTATATAATCTACACATTGCAGGAAACAATTCTACCAAATGTTGCTGATGTAGGTTGATGATTAGTTCAGGAGATATTAATCTGTGAAATACAAATAAATTTACACGTTAAAATATTTACGTTAAAAAACAGTTATGGCATACAAAATATGTTCTTCATCATTAATGGTTTTCTTGTAACGCTGCATGTAATATATATATATATACATATATATATATATATATATAATATATATATAATATATATATATATATTATATATATATATGTGTATATATATATATACATATATATATGTATATATATATATATATGTATATATTTATATATATATATATATATATATATATATATATATATATATTACATGCAGCATTACAAAAACAGTTATGGCATACAAAATATGTTCTTCATCATTAATGGATTTCTTGTAACGCTGCATGTAATATATATATATATATACATATATATATATAATATATATATATATTACATGCAGCACTACAAGTGGTTTTTTTTCATAACAAATATAAATGTGGCATTGCATGTGTGACATTAAAATTTTACTTTTTTAAAACCAATATAACTTTTACAATAAACACTGTCATGCTTTATATTAATTTTCATTTCATTGTAACATAGTGACATCTAAGTACACCTAGTTCATTTCTTAAAAAAATTAAACAATGAAAATGTTTTATTTCTGTCAAAATAATTAAAATAATGACATGATGTAGCCACATAGATTAGTAGTTAATATACCAGTAACTAGACCTGATACATTTGCTCTGATGTCTGATGCAATTCAAAAATACAATTAATATACATTAACATGGTGTGAGTGATTGACTAAATTTGTTTACATTAAGGACCGTGTCGCATCAACTAATTTTCTAGAAATTTCAAAAGTTGACATCCCATAATTTGCTTAGATTTTAACCAATGAAGCTATACCAGAGCACTTCTAAAAAACCACTAAGCATTTACATGCAAATTGTGAAATTTGCTGAATATGTAGACATATTGGAACAGATTATCTATGCAAAATACAAGAATGATAGGGCAAAGAACAATGAGTATACCGGGTGCACAAAAATGGAAAATAAATCACCACCATTTTTTAACAGTGCATAGTCCTTCATTAGGTAAACAACATAATTTTATTAAGATTTCAGAATGGTGTTCTGGCACATTTATTTTGGATGTTTTTACCCAATTTAGGAAAAGACACCATTGGGCAGAACAGTGACTTTCAGTTGCAATATAAATTAAATGACACGGAACACCATCCTGAAATTTTAATACGTTGTTTACCTAATAAAGGACTATGCATAGTCCCACCTTCTCATTTTGGGAGCTGAAATTCGTAAAATATAGAAACAGTTTAAGGCTGAATTATTCTGAAAGTATAGCAACTAGAAAGAAGCCTACTGAACTAATAGGTTATTGCCTGTATATTGCCAACAAGGAAATACAGATTGCTGAAACCTTCTAAAAAAAAATTCTTTTTAATTTTTGTGCACCCAGTATACCCATTGTCCTTTGTCCTATCATTCTTAAATTTGGCATAGATAATCTGTACCATTAATGTCTACATATTCAGTAAATGTAGTATTACATGCTTATTACCGATATGTAGTTTGTAAACTTCTCAAATTAAAAGCACATGAAAATAGATAAAAAATAATGGGTGCATTTCACATTATAGGGTGTTACAGACACAATGTGCCTACAAATCCTTAGTGCTCAGGTACAGCTACGTATTCATTGGTTAACATTTAAGCATCAATTTTTTTACCATTGGTTGATTTGACACGGATTGACCCAGGTACATGCTAATGTCTCGGTTTGTGTGGTTGGTTCGAATCCGACTGGTATAACATTTGTGCAAAAATACCCCTGGCTTGGGCATATTGACCGAAACATTGCATCTCCTCTTATATATTTGATTCAGCCATTAATTTTCAATGTTATTTGACTTACATAGCTATTTGTAGATGTCGGAGCATTATTTTACCTCCAAACACGAACATAGGCCAGCAAATTATCACAAATGGTGATGAAAAGAACAAGATTATGTGGCAGATGCACTCCATGCCACATGCTGGCTACAGTGGCATCAATACAACCATAGATAAAATATCGCAAAGGTTCTACTGGATAGGCCTAAAGGAGGATGAGAAGGCCTATGTAAGTGATAAAAATAATTGTCCTGGATTCTATCTGTTACTAGAAACGTCAGTGTTGCCTAAATATATTGGTATGTGTTTTTGCATAGATCTACACAATTTACTGGGGAAAACTGCGAGGTATTTTATTTTAAACTTTTTCCTGTCTGGTCATATAAAGACATGTGACCCAAGCGTGGGATTAGATGTCACACCAATGCAACAAAAAGTCACAGTATCTGAAATAACACTTGTATTAAATGTCACAGTTTATGAAACAACACTGGGATAAAAAAAAGTCACTTATTGGTAACTTACATGTGTATTGTTTACAAACTAGTAGACCTACTTTATCAAATTGTAGGCCATTGTTTGATTTTGTATAATCGTTTTACTGCATACATTTATAAGTTATAAAATAATATGAGTAATAGTCACAGCTTAGGCTAAATGTCACAACATGTGATATTCAACCCCAGTGTACGACCTGGGTTCAAAATTTTTGTACATCATGTGTTTGTGTGCGTGTGCATATGCGTGTTCGTGTATTAATATTCTCGCTTGATTATATTTGTTTGTTGTTAAGGCACCTTTTAGTGTAAGGGTTGTCATTTTTAATGCTGCATACATATGTAGCAATTTTGCCTAGTGCATGAATCTTGATAATTTTGTAAAAAATAAAGTGTAACATACTTAGCAAATCCCTGTAAGCTGTGTGTATTAAGCTTTTCTTTAACTATAGTGGGAATATTATTAAGTAAAAATGGTAAATTATGCTGAAGACATTTCTTTGCAAATTCGTGTTTAGTTTTATAAGTACATTATTTCATTCTTGATTCATGTGTCATAATTATATATGTAATAGTTGAAGATTATCCTCCAGTTTTGCAAATAAACTGGTAAATTGTTATGTAAATATTTATACGCTTTTTTGACGTTTTATTATTTTATTTTATTGAAAACCCAAAGCCATGATGCAGTAATTAATGCGTTGTGCAATTAATGAATTATATAACAACGTTTCAATGAGTAGCGATAACACGTTTTAATTTATTTAAAATACCAATTTTTTAGACCAAGCATTTGACATTTTGTCAGTACATCTTTTCCAGTTCAAATTTGTATCAATAATTAAACCTAAGAAATTAAATTCCTTAACTTGTTCAATATTTATATTATCAATCAAGTAAGCATCTGTACATTTTTATTTGCCTTTTGAAATGTCACATATTTAGATTTTGCTATGTTTAAAGATAATTTATTTATTTTGAGCCACAATTTCGAAAGTTCATCATTTATTAAAGTTTCTAAATTGTCATTGTGTATGTTATCATTAAAAGTGTTTAAAGTACTAGATAAGGTTGTGTCATCAGCATAGATGATGAAATTAAACATTTTACTGGCTTGTGCAAAATCATTAATATATATAATAAATAACAAGGGTCCTAGGATTGAGCCCTGTGGTATGCCAGTTGTTATTGGTAACATGTTTGATTTTATATTATTAATTTCAGTATATTGTTTACGATTATTTAGGTAGCTACTGAATAAGTTCAGATTTGTAACATTTCTACCATAATATTTTAATTTGTCAATTAAAATTAAATGGTCAGTGGTATCAAAGGCTTTAGAAAGGTCTATATATATATTCATGGTGATCGTTGATTTGCTGTGGCCGCTGCCAATCTGTAGAATCGGTTACCCGTTTCAGTGAGGACAGCGAAGACAGTACTGCAGTATAAAAAAATTTATATGCATTTATTATTACAAATATAAATACTTTTTTATTATATATTATTTATGGTGGGGCTATTTGGACTATATTTTATAATATTTATTATTGGTATTGCTTTTAATATAATTAATAATATTTTAATAAGTTATTATGGCATGTATGTAAAGCACCTGAGAGCAATCTTGATTGATAGGGCGCTATGCAAATACTTTTATTATTATTATTATTCTGACTACTACAATTGTTCTTTTTTTGACACTACATCATTTAAACATTTATATTATTTCATTGCAATCATTTGTGATATCTACAATGGTTCTTGACATGAAGCTTTTGCGGTTTCTATATAATATCTAGGTTTCTACAAAATCTCACATGTTACACACTAGTTTTACTTGTAAATTAGTGTGTAAATTGTGAAGCACAATTATGTACATCACACAGTATGCATGTGTGTGTACCTAAATAAATGAAGGTATATATGTCTAATCAAAACAGCATATACATGATAACGTGACGATTTGTGGATTATGTTCCCACATAAATGTATCTAACTTACTACATATACTTCCATCAGGCAGCCCCATCATGTTTAAACATCCTATACAACGTACACAATTCATTGCTTCATACTGAAAGAAGGTGTAGAACCAGAGGGCTTAAAGCTGCATTAGGAAAACACTGGGAGATTGTGCTTTTAAAGTAGCTGCACCGAAACTCCCTTCCCAAAGATATTCGCAGCTGCAACAATGTCAATATTTTAAGAGCAAACTGAAGACCCACTATTTTAGAATTGCATACAATTTATTTAGTTTTACTAATTTAAATACTTTTACACCTATTAGATACTTATATAAAATATGTTGGAAGTTTCTACTGAAATTATTAATTTAACTCATTTTATAGTTTTACCTTTTTATATCAATATTTGTATTATGTTGAATGCTTATTTTGTTTTAATTTTCTACTATGCTATTTATTGTACTGTACAGCACCATAAACTATTATTGTATAAATATGGTGCTATAGAAATCAATAAAAAATTACCACCACCACTACCACCATTTCCCCCTCTTCCCTTCTTTCATCCTCTTCTTCTTTCCTTTCTTCTTCTTCTTCTTCCCATTCTTACCCTTCTTCCATTCTTCTCCTTGTTCCCATTCTACTCCTGGTTCCCCTTGCTCCCCTTCTTCTCCTTCTTCCCCCCTCTCCCCCGCTTTCTCCTTCTTCTCCTTATTCCTCTTCTTCTCATTATTTCCCTTCTTCAGCTTCTTCCTTTGCCCTCGGATGACTTGCACCATATGTCTCTAAAAAAAACCACTAGCATGAATATAGGCGTGTTACTGCCCAATTGTGCGCATTATTTATAAAACCCATACATTCCCATTTCAACGACAGGTCAGACTTTATTACGTTGACCTCGTGATGCCATAAACTTAACAAACGTGTAATGCTTAGTACAACAAACGACAAGACCCATTCATCGTCACATCGTTCATGGGAACACGCGCACTCCGTTGAATAGGAATGTCTGCAAGAGTTATATATCATCGAAAGGTCGATACCTATTTACAAGAGAGTAGCGCGGAATGTATTAGTCGCCCCCGTCGACGAACTACTGTCAGATCGTAGACACAAACAGGGACCGACTCCACAGATACAACTACATTTACTACATTTCTAATTTCTTATCATTTTGTTAACAGAATAACCTCTCAAAGCTACAAACTCTATGTGCTAAATTTTTTATTTCATAGCACTATCTGTGAGTCTCAGAGGAACGTCAATATCATTTAGCATACTGACAGTTGGCCCAGGAACATTTCACACAGTTAACGGATATATCACGTGACTGTCGGATATTCTGTAGTTTTTCAAGTTTCGTTGCATTTATGGCCCAAACATTTCGGGTGGAGGGGGGAGGGCAACGTTGTTTCAGGTAGAATAGGAAAGTTTGATCAGTTTGACCTAGTAATTCAACTGGTGCATCGAACTATCGTTTACATTGGTTAATATATATATATATATATATATATATATATATATATATATATATATAATATATATATATATATATATATATATATATATATATATATATATATATATATATATATATATATATATATATATATATATATATATATATATATATATATATATATATATAAGATAAAGTGATATATTTACTTAAATTACATACATAAGGTAATATCTGACATAGTGGTAGTAAAGGTTTTCGGTAAAAAGGAATTAACAGCAGGATTTTAGCGTAAATTAGTACACAATGATTTCTTTGTTTTGTTACACAGTGTTCTCCGTATTCGCTAGGTGGCAGGTTTTTTGCTCATGTGAGCTTAATAGAAGACATAGTTAGCAAGTATAAAGTGTTCTTTTGAACACAAAAACAGCCTTATTCAAGGCTAACGTAGCAAACTAATTAAAACTAAATTGTATGATGGCGCCGTGCAAACGGCAGTTAAAGGCCACAAGGCACTTAATTTGTGGCAGTTGCAGTAACTGGGTGGACTTCGTCAAGTCTGGGTGCGAGAAGTCCTGGGCTGAGGTCCAGGCAGATAGTTTTAATTTTGAGTGTAGGGGATGTACGAAGATGAAGAAACTAAAGGTGGAGTTGGAAGAGCTGAGGCTGCTCGTTGTGGCAATGGTGGGAAGGGAATATGGGGGTTGTGCCAGTAGTTCCGGTGGGGGAACAGTAGATGATAAAGTGGGGAAAGACACGAGAGATGCTAGGGAGAGCTCACCTCAGCCTGGGAGGAAGCTGAGAGGAGGGAAGGTGACAAGTCGTAGGGAGACAGGTCGTAAGGAGACGGGAAGGAAAGGAACGGGAGGGAAGATAACCGGAGTGAAGGAGAGGGGTGTAGGGGAGACAGGAGGGAAGGAGAAGGGAGTGGGGGAGACGGGAGGGAAAACAACCGGAGTGAAGGAGAGGGGAGTGGGGGAGACAAGAGCAAAGGAGTGGGAAGTGGGGGAGACAGGAGCGAAGGAGACAGGAGGGAAGGGGTCAGGACAGAATGTGATGGAAGGGATCGAACGGAAGAGCTATTCTGCAGCAGTGATAGAGGGGGTGAGGAAGAGAGCGAGGGTGTTTGTGGGGGATTCGATAGTTAGGAAGACCGACAGAGTCTTAAACAAGGGAGATGGTGTGGTGGTCTGCTTGCCTGGAGCCAAAATAGAGGCGATAACTGAAAGGGTAGAAAACATCGTAGGTTCGGGTAAGGGTGGATCTGTTTTAGTACACGTAGGGACAAATAACGTAGAGAGAGAGGGTACAACTGCCATAGTTAGGAAATATAGGCAGTTGGTCAGAACACTAAAACAGACGCGGGTTGAGCAGGTAATACTGTCAGGGATTTTACCAGTAATGGGCAGGAGGGGTCACAAATATCGAAATTGTCGGGGATGGCAATTAACATGTTAGTCCAGAAGCTATGTAGGGAAGAGGAAGTTGGATTTGTGGATTTATGGGGAAGTTTTGTTGGGAGGGCTTATATGTACTTGAAGGATGGGCTTCATCTAAGTGGAAAGGGGGCAGCAGTATTCGCGGATGAACTTTCAGCAGCAGTAGATAGTGACATGGGTACAATGACAAATATTTTTGGAAGTAAACATTGTTTAAACTAGAAGTGCAGGGGGGTTACCTAGAGGTGTCTCAAGCAGAACAAGACGCCACTAGCACAGATAAACCAATATCAAATCGTCCGAAAAACATCTCTGAAAAAGGTTATAGATGCGTATGTTTAAATGCAAGGAGCATAGTAAAAAAGAAAAACGAATTAAACATTATGGTAGAAGATATTGACCCTCACATAATTTGTATAACTGAATCATGGGCCAACATAGATATAACAGATGCTGAATTAGGACTGACAGGATACGTAATGTTTAGGAAAGATCGAATAGGAAGAAGGGGCGGGGGAGTTATTTTATATGTTAAAGAATCTATTCAGGTTTATGAAATAAAACTAGAAAGGGAAGCAGATTGCGATGAGGCTGTTTGGTGCAAAATTGTTTCAGGAAATTCAAAATTAACTATTGGAATAGTTTACCGAAGTCCAAACATAAACGAAGAGGACAACACAAAAATAAAAAACGCTATAAAGGAAGTTAGTAAAGGGGAATGTATCATAATGGGAGATTTTAACCATGGAAACATACTATGGGATTCTCTAGAGAGCACAGGGATTGAGGACCAACAATTTCTATTTTTAATCCAGGATAGCTTTTTTACTCAGCACGTGCGAGAACCAACCAGGGGAGAAAATGTATTAGATATAGTTTTGTCATCACAAAAAGAATTAGTGGACAATGTAAAAATATTTGAACCATTGGGTAACAGTGACCCTAATCAAATACATTTTGACATCAATGTAAAATCAGAAAGTAAAAATAAGAAAACGTACAAGAGAAACTTCCACAAAGGTAACTACAAAGATATGAGGAAATACTTAGCAAAGCTAGATTGGAATAATTTGCTGATGAATAAGACCGCAATTGAATGTTGGAATATTCTAAAATATGAAATTGAGAGTATCATCGATAAATTTGTTCCCTTCCAAAAACAAGGAAAACGTGGTAGAAAGAAACACTTGTCCAAAGAGGCTATTAGAAAAATAGTGTTAAAACAAACTATGTGGAGGGTTTATAGGCGTACCGGAAAGGAAGAAGACTATGCAAATTACAAAGAGGCACTTAATGCAGCTACAACTGAAATCAGACAATCTAAAAGAAGCTATCAGCAAAAACTAGCATGTAACATAAAAAATGCCAGCAAGAGTTTTTGTGCATATGTCAGGAGTAAACAAAACGTACAAGACAAGGTTGGACCTCTAGAAGACAGTGCTGGAAATATAATATCACAGGGGTTTTTAGTGGCGGAAGACCTAAATGGTTACTTCAGTTCAGTGTTTACCGAAGAAGATATTAGTTCATTACCAGTTGCTGATGCTAAATTTCACGAGGCTAAATCTGACTATTTAGGACCGTTAGTTGTAACTCCAGAATTGGTAGCTAAGAAAATAAAGGCAATGAAGGATAACAAATCACCGGGAGTGGATGGGATTCCTCCAAAATTACTAATGGAAACAGTAGAACAAATCAGTATACCACTTGCAAGAGTATTCAACTTGTCATTAAAAGAGGGAGTTGTTCCGTTTGAATGGAAAGAAGCAAACATCATACCATTATTTAAAAAGGGTTCGAGAAATAAGTCAGATAATTACAGACCAGTGAGTTTAACGTCAGTGATTTGTAAATTATTAGAAAGATTAATTAAAGACCATATGGTGGATTTCCTCGTTAAGCTTAAATTATTAAATTCATCTCAACATGGATTCCTTAAAGCGAGGCCATGCTTAACAAATATGTTATGTTTTTTGGAAGAAATCACTAAGTGGATAGACGTGGGATCGCCAGTAGATATTATCTACTTAGATTTTCAGAAAGCTTTTGACAAAGTGCCACATCAAAGATTACTACTTAAATTAAAAGCCCATGGTATCGGGGATAGCATAACTGACTGGATAGAACAATGGCTGACTGACAGAAGACAACGAGTTGTAGTAGATGGAGAAGTTTCAAATTGGAAATCGGTTTTGAGTGGGGTACCTCAAGGATCAGTATTAGGACCTATATTATTCTTAATATATATCAATGACTTGGACGACAGTATAACAAGTAACGTACTGAAATTTGCGGATGACACAAAACTGTTTAGAAAGGTTAATACTGATGGTGATAAACAACATTTACAAAACGATCTAGACAGATTAGTGAAATGGTCTGAGAAATGGCAGATGTTGTTCAGTTTTGGGAAATGTAAATGCCTACATACAGGACATGGGAACTTGGATGTAAACTATAAAATGGGAGATACTGTTCTGGGTACTACCGTAAAAGAAAAGGACTTAGGATTTACAATAAGCGCTGATATGAAAGTTTCAGAGCAGTGTGGTATTACAGCTTCAAAGGGTAATCAAATTCTTGGATTGATTATAAGAAACATAACATACAAGGGAAAAAAGTTAATTATACCTCTTTATAAAGTAATAGTTAGACCTCATTTAGAATACTTATACAAGCATGGAGACCATATCGTAAGAAGGATATAGATACGCTTGAACGCATACAAAGGAGAGCAACTAAAATGATTCCAGAACTGAGAGACCTTAGTTTTGAAGAACGCCTGAAAGAATGTGGTTTAACAACTCTAGAGACAAGGAGGTTAAGAGGAGATCAGATTGAAGTTTTTAAGATATTGAATGGGTATGAAAATATTGATAGAAATATGTTTTTCTCACTCAAGAAGGATAGCAGAACTAGAGGACAAGAGGTAAAATTAGTAAAGGATCAATGTAGATTGGACATCAGGAAGCACTCGTTCTCACAGAGGACAATAAATGAATGGAACAAATTGTCTACAAATTGTGTAACTGCAAGCAGCGTGAATATGTTTAAAAACAAGGTTGATACATATTTCAGGAGGGCGGGTTATAAGTAGATGAACATTGTTGGACTCTCGATAAGCCAATGGCTTCCTTGTCCACTTGCCATCTGGGCCTTTGGCTTGGATGGCAAATCTTGTTAAATCTTGTTAATGTAATGTATTATATGTAAACGTGGTTGCTAAGACGAAGCTTGACGGAGGTCATGCTTATCATTAGGATTAGGATTCTGGATCTGTCAATTGTGACGTGGAGGCACGCGATACTCGAAACAAGCATCGAGACAAAATGACGTCAGAGCAAGTAAATCACGGCGGCACGGCCTTGACATCAGACATTGAGACAGAGTGACGTCAGAGCAAGTAAATCACGGCGCCACGGCCTTGACATCAGACATTGAGACAGAGTGACGTCAGAGCAAGTAAATCACGGCGGCACGGCCTTGACATCAGATATTGAGACAGAGTGACGTCAGAGCAAGTAAATCACCGCGGCACGGCCTTGACATCAGACATTGAGACAGAGTGACGTCAGCGCAAGTAAATCACGGCGACACGGCCTTGACATCAGACATTGAGACAGAGTGACGTCAGAGCAAGTAAATCACGGCGCCACGGCCTTGACATCAGACATTGAGACAGAGT
>OY759274.1:27091887-27161887 GCA_963662155.1 Lamellibrachia columna | reverse complement strand
ACATGTGGTTTGCATAAATTGTCTTTTGCATGCGTAACAGTTAGCCTTTGAATAACAGCGTAGTTTATCATTGTCTTATGTTATAAAGTTGTCGCTTTTCATCGCAGTGTCTTGTAAACGGCTGAAAGTGCTGACTGCATCAAGAGGATATTTCGGCACTTCGGGGTCTGGCTATGGAAACTACGAGACGTGTTCGTGGAAGATTTAAGCTCTCCCACATAGGGTGGGTCATGGCATTTGTTTAATATTTTCATTCGTTGCTCTTTTTCATTATTTTCCTTGTCTACCATTTTATATTACCGGCTATATACTGATATGTTATGTGTAGGGTAATATGTATCTACATGTGTTATATAGCATAACCTATATATATATATAGTATAACAACTTGAGAGCCCAAACGTGTTGATGCATGCAACATATTTGCTGATGGTAGCATGAATTGTTAAAAGAAGGACAACAATTTGTGGAGAGCATAGCTAATAAAATCTCCTTCTCTGTTTACAGCGAATCGTGCTGAAATTCATTAGTTTCAGTTTGGAACCACACCCTTCTTGTCGCTACGACTCAGTGAAGGTCTACAACGGAGGTAGCGACAAAGCACCATCGCTAGGGACGTATTGCGGCTTCAGCAAACCAGCAATTATCTACTCTACCTCGAGCTCTGTGTTTGTGACCTTCACATCTGATGCCTATATGACCTCCTCGGGCTTCTGGATTAAGTACTGGACACATGAGGCAAAATGCTACATTACATTTATGTACAAATTAATCATGTGTTGTAAATTTATTGTCAAAATTAAAATAATTATGCATCTGTGAACAATGTTCGTCTTTCGATATTAATCATTACCGACTTTACATTTCATTCTAGAGCATCGACAATATATTAGAAACAACGGTGACTTAGAACACATACTAAGGTCGAAAGACGTTTAGTTGCTCTAACGTGTTATGAAAAGTTCGTAAAGTCGGAATGTATCAGTAATTATTATTACTTTACATATTCCAACATGATTAACTGATAATTGGATGTGGGGATTATTGCGATAAATAAATTCGACCGTTAGTAGTGTTAGCGAGTTATCGCTCTTCGACTTCGACATCGAGTTCGTGCATGTTAATCTAATTTTTTTTTCTTCACACCAGTCATTTTAGACGCAACCAAGCTGTCAACTTGTTCAGTCAGTTGTTGAGTCAGTGCAGTTTGCTTCTCTTGTTCAGGCTTCAGACGAAAAGTTGGACGTTTGACGATTGTATGATATGTTCTTTGGAAGCGCCCGTGATTGCATCTGTCAGTAAAAAGAGTTGTTCTGTTGCAGTGAAATAACTTGTGTTCTTTATCACGCCGTAGAAATACATGTTACATACAATGAGCACACACAGGAGAAACACATAATTAATTATTTTGCTAATGGATGTTCAAATTTCGCTAATGGATTTTAAGATTTGCGAGCCATTTGGTAGTAGTGACGCACCTATATCCGCAGTCCAGTGACTGGATGCTCCGTTAAGTGTCGCTGCTGTCGAACACGCAGGCGTTGTAAGACCGGATGTCACGTGTAACCGGATGTCAAACCGATTGTCATATATATATATATATATATATATATATATATATATATATATATATATATATATATATATATATATATATATATATATATATATATATATATATATATATATATATATATATATATACATATATATATATATAACCGATATCGGTTTGATATGTAACCGATTGTTATGCGTAACTGGATGTCAAACCGAATGTCATATATAACCGGATGTCAAACCGATTGTCATATGTAACCGGATATCAAATCGATTGTCATATGTAACTGGATGTCATATATGTCCGCGTCACTGATGTATGTGAGAGAGTGAACAAATATTACATAACTTAGATTTCCGCTTGTACTAATTCTGGCAATAAACCTAACGTAATTCTACATAGTAGTTTTATTGTGCAGCGTTTTGCAGTGTGTGAGTTTGTGTTTGCGTGTGTCCGTGCCTATGCGTGCGTGCACGCGTGCGTGCGTGCGTGCGTGCGTGCGTGCGTGCGTGCTTGCGTGCTAGCCTGCGAGTTTGTTTGTAAACGAAAACAGCCAAGTTACTGACTAGTACTTATGGTACCCAATTTTAATAACACGACATTTACATATAGTGCATTCATTAAGAATACCTGGGCATGTGTCATGTGTATATTTGCGTGCGCTCACATACTTCGACTGTGTAAGTGCGTGTGCAACTAGTTGCTTACATAACGTATCTAAGTAAACCCAGTCACTCGGAGAAGGCGTTCGGTACGCCTTGTAAGAAACAATGTGACCCGATTTTTACAAGACCACTATGACTGAAACAGGAACTACAACTGATATATAACTCTATCATAGCGCACAAACATCGTACCAAAATACCATGAGTATCCGGTCAATGAAATATGGTTAACAATTTGCTGCTTACGAACCAGTGCCACATTCGAACATGATGTAGCATCAATCAGTGGCTTACAAAGTGGTCCAACTTACTGTTTACTGCTAATAAGCCGAAAGATGTTACAAATGTATGCTTGTATGCTTGCGCGGCGTCTACCGGCGTTCTACTAAAGAGATTTGGGAACTGTGCACAGAACCTCCATTCCGTCGACACTGACACTTCTCTCAGCGCACTGACTAAGCGCAACCCATATGTGGCAAACCTTGTCAACCTACAAACTGCACAGATCGGCCGTCTACTATTCTATCTGTTGCTGACGTGATTTCGCGGGAAATTTACATTTTGACTGTTGTACAAATCCGGTCTGACATTGAAGACGATGATAGCCCGCAAAAGTTACAGTCATTTTGAATATTACTGTATAACAACACGTAGTAGCACCGTCCGGTTGTGTGTCGTGTATCACCATCAGTTTGTGTGTCGTGTAGCACCGTCAGGTTGTGTGTCGTGTAGCACCGTCAGGTTGTGTGTAGTGTATCACCGTCAGGTTGTGTGTCGTGTAGCACCGTCAGGTTGTGTGTCGCGTATCATGCCATCGAAACGAAACGGTTTTACCAACAACGTTTTCTTCGATCAGTGGTAAGCTTATTAAGAAGATATAATGCTGGATACGACTGACGTTATTATTGCTGTTGATTTAAATTTCCACCTGGACATCCCAACAGAACCGGACATCCGGCGTTTTTACGAGACACTCACCGACCGGGGAATAAAGCAACACCATATACTATTGTAGATACACAAAGTCTGATTAGTGTTTATTCAAGTGCGTGTATCAGTTAATAGCTATTTAGTTCCTGCAGTGAGTTGATTGTCTTGATCATATTGTTATTGTTGCTGATCATTGCTTGACCTTTATGGGTCCAGAAGTCTGTTCTTCTGTGTTGTTTTTGAGTTCGTAATGTTCGTGTTTGGATAGCCACAATAGAACGTCGCTGGGTAAGGTCTTCGTTCATGAAGAGTTGAAGGGCCGGCTCCGTAGTCTGGTTGTGGCCCTTTAGGGAGCTACGTGCGATGTAGACCGAGTCACGTGTGCGTTCTGAGTTGAACCGTACAATCATCGTCCTGGAACGCGCAGGGTCTGTCGCCCAAGTCGATGACACCGTTCGACGTCTTTGTCTCGTCTTCATGGTCTCGTTCATCACCTACGGCACTTTGGCACGAGCATCCTCACCAGCGCCGGTGTCAGATATTCCCTGTATGCGTGTGTTTGCCTTAAGGCTATGCTGTTCAGTGTCATCTACGCTCACCTCGAGCTTGCTAACCTTGACCTGTAGTTCTTTGATACTTTTGTCTTTAGTATCAATGGTGTCATTCAGACGGGTTATTTCTGTCTTCATCGCGCGCGTTTCATCCACTACGGCGTGTTGGTACATGGCTGACTTGTTCTTTTCCACCACATCTTTATCCCCGAGAAATTACAAAACTCTCAGGATAAACATGGCTTTGTGTCTTCTTCACTATGTGTAGAACAGTGGTTCTCAAACTGGGGGTCGTTTGGTAATTTCAGAGGGTCGTCTTACCCTCCCTTGTAAATTTAATTCGCGTACAATTAAAACGTATGATTAATCGCGCAAGATTTACCAAACGCGCAAGCCAAGTTGTCTTGCAGATGCAGTTCCTACGAGGTACCGCTTTCGCCGCAGCACTGAGTGGACAATTATCCAGGCTCCGCGCTGTGGCGCCACCGTTTGTCGCACACATCTTCGCCTGGATGCAGAGTGGGGGGGGGGTTCTCATTGTGACGGAAATTATTTATGCGCCCAGATACAAAAGTAACTAATTAAGATCTCATCCGGGTATTTTGCTAATTCATAAAATAAGAGTGAACTTAAAAAAATGTGTGTAGTATCTCGATAATGACGCCGATTGGCTGCCGGCGCTTTATGGGAACGCCTACACAAAATGAGGTGATGACAGTGAGGGGTTCAGCCTACTGTTACGTTTCCCATTGGCGACCATGTTAACGTTTTGCGTGATTATAAGAAAACGGGACCATCAAATTCTGAAACATCATACCTGCCGTTGTCATCACCTCATTGACAGGCTGATCGAGTTTAGTCAAAGTCTCGTACTTCTAACTCATTTAAAATGCCTGAACGTGCCATACCCGTCAATTTTTTTTTACCAATTTCTGCATGAATTACTACGCACACGTGCGTTGTGGCGAAAAAGATTGCCAAAAATCCTTCCGCCTATTAAAATCATCTACAAATCCACAGTTACACTGTTCGTGTTCTACCAGCAAATTTGCCAATGTGCCTGCTCAAATGCAGTTATATCAGATGATATGATTTTTTTTTAATTACACGTATCTAAAATTACTGTGCCCTTCATTCGTAACACACCAGGAAGTTTAACTAAGGCATGATCCCTGAGTAACGACGAGACCACGCCACTGCTGCCTGACTCTCTTCTCGGCGAATTCAGAAGGCAAGCGAGAGTCGGATAAGTGAGACTATGCGTTATGTGGAATGAAAGTTGTGATGAGCTGAAGTATAGTGTTTTAACGATGTTATCGCCTGAAATGCAAACTCTTATGTCAATAAAGTCATTTATCAGTGTCCCGCTATTCAAATTATGTCTGGTGTGTGTGATGCGCGAATACGATTTAGAGATGCCGAAAGTACATTGTGTGAAGCCATTTCGTGTCATTCTTCGTATGGCAGGCCGATAGGGCCATCAACGCGGTAAACGTTACGCGTTGAGACATCAACAAATTGTATTTCAACGCATTGACATATCAACTAATGCGAACTCGAAGAAAGTAAGGCGTTGAATTATCAACCAATGAGGACTCATTTAGCTACGAATCATTTGGTGAACCAATGAATGTTAATCTTAGTTACGCATTATGGACAAAAAGGCGGTAATTTACAGTAGCTGTACGTTGGCAACATCCTGTCAACGTATATTACGAAATGCCTCCTCGCCGCATCCAACGAGCAGAAGAGCGACTACAGAGTAATTCTAATTCTGCGTTGGTTTTGACACGATGTAAACGTACAGTCGATGACTGCCCCCGCCTGGCCACAACCGACCCCCTCCCGGCTTCAACTCGAGCAGATTGGTTGTCCGGGTAGTGATCTCGTCCGGGTACGCGTTACGAAGCGTTGCTAGGGTGTGTGTGTGTGTGTGTGTGTGTGTGTGTGTGTGTGTGTGTGTGTGTGTGTGTGTGTGTGTGCGTGCGTGCGTGCGTGCGTGCGTGCGTGCGTGCGTGCGTGCGTGCGTGCGTGCGTGCGTGCGTGCGTGCGTGCGAGCGTGCGTGCGTGTGTGTGTGCGTGCGTGTGTGTCGGGGAGGGGGTCTCGTTATTAACAAAATGCTGTTCGTTCTGTGCAGATATTAGTCTGATAGCATTAAATACAGTGCCAGTTTTGGGGTATATTTCAAATTAATTCCAGTTAGTTATACACATGTAAAAAAAATAGTGTGACATAGTTTATGGATAGCCCCTAACCGTCTCTGTGGTTGCTTTTACACCACAACAAAATACGTTGTATGTTCTTTGGTCAAGGTTGGGGGCAAGCTTAGTCACCCGTTAATTGACCCTGCTATCATTTAGTGGTGCTACAACTACAATTAAACAAAGTGGCATGTCCCAACGTCCCGCCTCTAAATATGCCACTTGACAATATAAATGTTATAATCAATGTAATCATAAATAAAATTATTAAAAATATAAAACATCTTCGCGTATACTCCTAAAGTAAACATTTCTCTTATAACTTGGAAGCACTAGAGAGGCATACAAGGAGGACAAATGGAATATTGCTACAACAGAGTGCTGCTGAATAATTACTTGAGTCGCTTGGGCCAATTATAGAAGAGTTTAAGAAAGGAAATGGTGAAACCAAGGTAAGATTGGTGGTTCCCTGATGCGTGAACGTAGTAAAGATATGCTACCATATTCACTAATAAATACTATGAAACCACCACGAAAACACCGTGTGTATAAATATAATAACTTTATTTAATATATTTTACAACAATTACAACAACTACGAAATTCGAATATTCTAACAAAGACTAACTAATATACCGGTTCTTCATTATTCTACTTCGCCATGAGAACACCCTAACTAAAACTAAAACTAACTACAAGACCGGTTCTCCACTTTTCACAATTAACCGACGACAGGTGCAAATAAAAAAACAACAATTCAGTTCGACACAACTACATGAAGCGTCAGTATAGTGTACTAGCTCAACTTCCGGGCGTTCTGTACATTAATTAGGCATCGAGTCAAGTGCACTGTAGCCATACTTACCAACAACCGCCAACAGTTCCCGCAATACCTCTTCATAGTTAATCTCGGCGTCCAAGTCTTTTGTTGCGTGGCTACTTGGAATATCTGAATAGTCTTCGTATTCATAAGTAACAGTGACTTTTTTTAAATTCATTAATAATATGTTTGAATGGAACTTAATAAATTTTACTGGAACTTAGTAACTCTGAATGCCCTCTGGACCACGCGAGCTTTCTGTATATCTAACTGTAATTGAGCTAGCGTATGTTTGTATGTTTGCAAGTTTGTTCACGTTTTCCCCATAGACGGCTTGCCCTGCTGGCGCCAAACTTTCCGGGATTCATCTACGACCCCATGCACGAATGAAACGTAACCCCTTTATTTTTTCGAAATACCCCGTATAGTAAGGGTTCTTGGTGGTTTTTATGTTAAATCAAATGAACCGTTTAAGAGTACATAGCGCCACCTGTGCTGTTTATATTAATTATAATAGAAAGCACGCACCCACGTAATGGCCAAGGTCGCAATACACAATAAAAATATATTCTACTATTCTACGACCAACACAAGTATCCGTGGATCTAAATTCACGCGACCTTCAACATTTTAAATATGCAACGATTATTGCATCAGGTGCGTGACGCGGTTGTTTCTGGTAATATGTTTGACGTTCCCCTAACCAATCTCGAGCGTACTGATCGCATATTGGCCTGAGGCATTTGGTAAACATTGCTATAATGACTGACACGTATGAACTACCAAGTTATCCCGCCTGGGGACGGGCATTTTTTAGCATTAATAGTAATAAAAGTACTCACATATCGTGGGCGTCGTCGTCAGACCATTCATCACTTTCTTCCATTTGTAGTATAACGCCTTCATGTATCATATAATCAAATATGTCGTCTGTGCGGTATTGTTTCTCGGGGGGCACTTCAGCTGTATACATCTTGTTCACAAATTAGGTAGGGGAGACCGGGGTTAGTTGTATACAGGGCAAGTTGTTACAGCGGCGTTTTACGAAAACATAGCACACATATGGAGATATCATCGACGGTAGTTGGTTGGAAGTCCACCAGTCCACACGGTCCAAAAATCGGGAGATAAGGATACGAAATTAACAAGATGTGAAAAAAATAACTTTTTAGCCACCTAAGGCTTTTTTGCCATGCCCACATAATAATTATTATCATCTCACGCAGTCACTGTTTATGTTTCGTGATTGAAACTTGAAACATGTCTACGATATGATAGAAGTTAAATTGAAATCCAGGATTTGTTATCGCCCACGTGTGTTTGGGGCAAGTTGTTACAACTGTAACAACGCAAGGGTGGCTCATACCGATGGCTCAGCCAACAAGGTGCGTGCTGACAATGACTGAAAGAAAAACATTTATTTAACCACGACGCGTGAACGCTTTATTTCACTTGTGAAGCCTAGTGCACTTGTCTGTAACCAGTACTGTAAATGCTAGCAGCAAACAAAAATAACAAATATCTCAGAAGGGCAGGTTACACATAAATGAAACATTTTTGTATTCTCAATGAGCCAATGGTTTCCTTGTCCACTTGCCATCCGGGTGTTTTGCCTTGGGCGACAATCTTGTTCAATCTTGATGATTTTTTTTATGGCACAGCCCTGTTTGAGCAATTAATAAATATTGCACGTTTCGTTGAAATGGGAGCGTGCATGTGTGTATGAGTGCGTATGTCTATCATTCAATGAAGTAGAAGTCGCATCACATATATATTGCCATTCACTATTTCATATTCCATTCAATAATTTATATTCCATTCACAATTGTTTGTTATGTAAGAATCCAAGGAATGAGTCCCTTTGGTAACTAAAAGTAATTAAAAGCTTGATACAAGCGATTGTTGGAAGTTGACGTTTTTCGTAGCGAGCATTTGATTTACCATAAACACCACCAAGAACCTTTGATATACGGCGTATTTCGAAAAAATAAAGGCGTTACGTTTCACTCGTGCATGGGGTCGTAGATTAATCCCTGAAAGTTTGGCGCCCGAGGTGAAACCCGTCTAGGAGGAAAACGAGAACAAACATGCAAGAATACAAACATACAAACATACGCTACTTCGATTATAGTTAGATGTGCAGAGAGCTGGCTTGGTCCAGCGGGCAAACAGAGTTACTAAGTTCCAATAATATTTCTTAAGTTCCATTCAAACATTTTATTAATACAATGTAAAAATGTTTCAGTGTTACATATGAATACGAAGATTATCCAAATGTTCCAAGTAGCCACGCAACAAAAGACTTGATGCCGAAATTAACTATGAAGAGGTCTTGCGGGAACTGTTGGGGGTTGTTGGTAAGTATGGCTACAGTGCACATGACTCGATGCCTACAAGTTAATGTACAGAACGCACGGATTTTGAGCTAATACATTATATTGATGCTTCCATTCCTGTAATTGCGTAGAACTGATTTTTTGCTCTTTTGTTTGCAGCTGTCGTCGACTAGTTCTCGTGGAGAAGAGGAAAAGTGAAGAACCGGTCTTGCAGTTAGTCTTAGTAAGGAGATTCGAATTTTGTAGTTGTTGTAAGATATGTTAAATACAGTTATTATATTTAAACACACGGTGTTTTCGTGGTGGTTACGTAGTGGTTATTAGTGAATATGGTACCATATGATTATTTACTACATTCATATATCAGGGACCCACCCGTCTTACCTTCGCTTTCACCATTTCCTGTCGTAAACTCTTGTATAATTGGCCCCAGCGACTCCAGTAATTGTTCAGCAGGACTCTGTTGTAGCAATATTCCACTTGTCCTCCTTGTATGCCTCTCTAGTGCTTCCAGTCTATAAGAGAAACGTTTACTTTAGGAGTATACACAAATAGGTTTTATATTTTTAATAATTTTATTTATGATAACATTGATTATAAAATTTATATTGTCAAATGGCATATTTAGGGGGGTGGGGGCGTTGGGCCATGCCACTTTGCTTAATTGTAGTTGTAGCACCACTAAATGGTAGCAGGGTCAATTAACGGGTGACTAAGCTTGCCCCCCAACCTTACTAACCTTAGCCCCCCCCCCAACCTTGACCAAAGGACATACAACGTATTTAGCTGTGGTGTAAAAGCAACCACAGAGACGGTTAGGGGCCATCCATAAACTATGTCACGCTATTTGTTATACTTCTTTAGACAACCCCCAAGCCCATTGTTATGCTTCGTAACACTGGCCTGTACACCCCCCCCCCCCCAAACTACGTCCGTTTTGGAAAAGACCCCCTACATCTATTATGCATACCTATATTTATTTTTATATTCGTTGCAGTATTGATTCGGAAGAGAAAATACATCTGTATAACTAACTGGAATTAAGTTAATCGGAATTAAGAAATATACCCAAAAACTGACATTGTATTTAATGCTATCAGCTGAACACACACACACACACACACACACACACACACACACACACACACACACACACACACACACACACACACACACACACACACACACACACACACACACACACACACACACACACACACACACACACACACACACACACACACACACACACACACACACACACACACACACACACACACACACACACACAAACACACACACACACACACACACACACACACACACACACACACCCACACACACACACACACCCACACACACACACACACACACACACACACACACACACACACACACACACACACACACACACACACACACACACACACACACACACACACACACACACACACACACACACACACACACACACACACACACACACACACACACACACACACCCTGGCAACTGAGTGTGATGTACTTTGCGGATGACCCCTTAACTGTCTGATTCCGCGCATCTGACTTTTGAAGTTTTTGAGAGATCGCATCTAAAACAAACTTCCTAAGTGAATCACGTCACAGTGTTATGTGGTCAGTTGGCTCCCCAAAGCGAAACAGTGCTGAAACAGTCTGCTGAAACATTCTGCTAAAACGGAAACATTATACATGTTGCTGGAGTTGAAGCCGGGAGGTGGTCGGTTGTGGCCAGGCGGGGGCAGTCATCGACTGTACGTTTACATCATGTCAAAACCAACGCGGAATTAGAATTACTCTGTAGTCGCTCTTGTGCTCGTTGGATGCGGCGAGGAGGCATTTCGTAATATACGTTGACAGGATGTTGCCAGCGTATAGCTACTGTAAATTACCGCCTTTTTTCCATAATGCGTAACTAAGATTAACATTTGTTCACCATATGTTGCGTAGCTAAATGAGTCCTCATTGGTTGATAATTCAACGCCTTACTTTCTTCGAGTTTGCAATGGTTGATATGTCAATGCGTTGAAATACAGATCAACTCCTCATTGGTTGATGTCTCAACGCGTAACGTTTACCGCGTTGATGGCCCTATCAGCCTGCCATACGAAGAATGACCCGAAATGGCTTCACAAAATCTACTTTCGGCATCTCTAAATCGTATTCGCGCATCACACACACCATACATAATTTGAATAGCGTGAAACTGATCAGTGGCTTTATTTACATACGACTTTCTATTTCCAGCGATAACATCGTTAAAAACACTATACTTCAACTCATCATATATAATTTCCGTCACAATGAGAACCCCATTCTGCATCCAGGCGAAGATGTGTGCGACAAACGGTGGCGCCATATTGCGGAGCCTGGATAATTGTCCACCCAGCGCGGCGGCGAAAGTGGTACCTCGTAGGAGCTGCATCTGCAAGACAACTTGGCTTGAGCGTTTTGTAAATCTTGCGCGATTAATCATACGTTTTAATTGTACGCAAATAAAATCACAAGAGAGGTTAAGACGACCCCCTGAAATTACCAAACGACCCCCAGTTTGAGAACCGCTGTTCTACACATCGTGAAGATGACACAAAGCCATGTTTATCCTGAGAGTTTTGAAACTTCTCGGGAATAAAGATGTGGTGGAAAAGAACAAGTCAGCCATGTACCAACACGCCGTAGTGGAGGAAATGCGCGCGATGAAGACAGAAATAACCCGTCTGAATGACACCATTGATTTAACTAAAGACAAAAGTATCAAAGAACTACAGGTCAAGGTTAGCAAGCTCGAGGTGAGCGTAGATGACACTGAACAGCATAGCCTTAAGGCAAACATACGCATACAGGGAATCTGACATCGACGCTGGCGAGGATGCTCGTGCC
This sequence comes from Lamellibrachia columna, assembly GCA_963662155.1. Taxonomy (NCBI): domain Eukaryota; kingdom Metazoa; phylum Annelida; class Polychaeta; order Sabellida; family Siboglinidae; genus Lamellibrachia; species Lamellibrachia columna. The sequence goes on along the minus strand of OY759274.1, from coordinate 27,149,924 downwards.
AAAGTGTTGTAGGTGATCAACGAGACTATGAAGACAAAGACGTCGAACGGTGTCATCGGCTTGGGCGCCAGACAGACGCCGCACATTCCAGGAAGATGATTGTACAGAACTCAGAACGCACACGCGACTCAGTCTACAGCGCACGGAGCTCCCTAAAGGGCCACAACCAGACTACAGAGCCGGCCCTTCGAATCTTCATGAACGAAGACCTTACAAAAACAACGTTCTCTTGTGGCTTTCCAAACACGAAAATTACGAACTCAAAAACAATACAAAAGAACAGATTTCTGGACCAATAACGGTCAAGAAATGATCAGAAACAATAACAATATGATCAAGACAATCAACTAACTGCAGGAACTAAATAGATATTAACTGATACACGCACTTGAATAAACACTAATCAGACTTTGTGTATCTACAATAGTATATGGTGTTGCTTTATTCCCCGGTCGGTGAGTGTCTCGTAAAAACGCCGGATGTCCGGTTCTGTTGGGATGTCCAGGTGGAAGTTTATATCAACAGCAATAATAACGTCAGTCGTATCCAGTATTATATCTTCTTAATAAGCTTACCACTGATCGAAGAAAACGTTGTTTGTAAAACCGTTTCGTTTCGATGGCAGAGGATGATTCACGACACACAGCCTGACGGTGATACACGACACACAGCCTGACGGTGATACTACACATAGCCTGACGGTGATACTACGACACACAGCCTGACGGTGATACACGGCACACAGCCTGACGGTGATACACGACACACAGCCTGACGGTGATACACGACGCTCAGCCTGACGGTGATACTACGTGTTGTTATACAGTAATCGCTATATTCAAAATGACTGTAACTTTTGCGTGTTAACGTCGTCTTCAATGTCAGATCGAATTTGCACAACAGTCAAAATGTCAATTTCCCGCGAAATCACGTCAGCGACAGATAGCACAGTGGACGGCCGATCTCCGCAGTTTGTAGCTTGACAAGGTTTGCCATAGATGGGTTGCGCTTAGTCAGTGCGTTGAGAGAAGTGTCAGTGTCGACGGAATGGAGGTTCTGTGCACAGTTCCCAAATCTCTTTAGTAGAACGCCGGTAGACGCCGCAAACATACAAGCATATATTTGTAACATCTTTCGGCTTATTAACAGTAAACAGTAAGTTGGACCACTTTGTACGCCACTGATTGATGCTACATCATGTTCGAATGTGGCACTGGTTCGTAAGCAGCAACTTGTCAACCATATTTCATTGACCGGATACTCATGGTGTTTTGATACGATGTTTGTGCGCTATGATAGAGTTATATATCAGTTGTAGTTCCTGTTTCAGTCATAGTGGTCTTGTAAAAATCGGGTCACATTATTTCTTACAAGGCATACCGAACGCCTTGTCCGAGTGATTGGGTTTAATTAGATACGTTATGTAAGCAACTAGTTGCACACGCACATACACAGTCGAAGTAAGTGCGCACGCAAACATACACATGACACATGAGGTATTCTTAATGAATGCAATATATGTAAATGTCGTGTTATTAAAATTGGGTATCATCAGTACATGTCAGTAACTTGGCTGTTTTTGTTTACAAACAAACACGCAGGCTAGCACGCACGCACGCACGCACGCACGAACGAACGCACGCACGCATACGCACGCGCACACGCACGGACACACGCAAACACAAACTCACACACTGCAAAACGCTGCATAATAAAACTACTATGTAGAATTACATTAGTTTTATTGCCAGAATTAGTACAAGCGGAAATCTAAGTTATGTAATATTTGTTCACTCTCTCACATACATCAGTGACGCGGATATATATGACATCCAGTTACATATGACAATCGATTTGACATCCGGTTATATATGAAATTCGGTTTGATATCCGGTTATATATGACATTTGGTTTGACATCCGGTTATATATGATATTTGGTTTGACATCCTGTTATATACGACAATCGGTTTGACATCCGGTTACACGTGACATCCGGTCTAACAACGCCTGTTCGACAGCAGCAACACCTGACGGAGTATCCAGGCACTGATGCGTCACTACCGGTCACCAAAAGGTGCGCAAATCTGAAAAACCATTAGCAACATTTGAATATCCAATAGCAAAATAATTAATTATGTGTTTATCCTGCGTGTGCTCATTGTATGTAACATGTATTTCTACGGCGTGATAAAGAACACAAATTATTTCACTACAACAGAACAACTCTTTTTACTGACAGATCCAATCACGGGAGCTTCCAAAGAACATACCAGACAATCGTAAAACGTCCAACTTTTCGCCTGAAGCCTGAACAAGAGTAGACAACTGCACTGATTCGACAACTGACTAAACAAGCTGACCGCTTGTTTGTGTCCAAAACGGCTGGTGTGAAAAAACAAATTAAATTAACACGCACTAATTCTATGTCGAAGTCGATGAGCGATAACTCGATAACACTGCTAACGGTCGAATTTATTTATCGCAATAATCCCCACATCCAACTATCAGTTAATCATGTTGGAATATGTAAAGTTATAATAATTACTGATACATTCCGACTTTACGAACCTTTCATAACACGTTAGACCAACTAAGCGTCTTTAGACTAAAGTATATGTTCTAAGTCACTGTTGTTTCTGATATTTTGTCGATGCTCTTGAATGAAAGATAAAGTCGGTAATGATTATTATCGAAAGACGAACATTGATCACCGATGCATAATTATTTTTATTTTGACAATAAATTTACAACACATAATTAATTTGTACATAAATGTAATGTAGCATTTTGCCTCACATGTCCAGTACTTAATCCAGAAGCCGGAGGAGGTCATATAGCCATCAGATGTGAAGGTCACAAACACAGTGCTAGAGGTAGAGTAGACAGTTGCTGGTTTGCTGAAGCCGCAGAACGTCCCTAGCGATGGTGCGTGGTCGCTACCTCCGTTGTAGACCTTCACTGAGTCGAAGCGACAAGACGAGTGTTTCTCCAAACTGAAACTAATGAACTTCAGCACGATTCGCTGTAAACAGAGAAGAGGATTTTATTAGCTGTGCTCTCCACAAATTGGTGCCCTTCTTTTAACAATTCATGCTACCATCAGTATATATGTTGCATGCATTAACACGTTTGGGCGTCAAGCTGTTATAATAGATATAGCTTAGGCTATATAGCACATGTAGATATATATTACCTTATACATAACATAGTATAAAGCGGGTAATAAAAAATGGAAGACAGGGAAACTAATGAAAAAGAGCAACGAATAAAGATATTAAACAAATGCCATGACCCACCCTATGTGGGAGAGCTTGAATCTTCCACGAACACGTCTCGTAGTTTCCATAGCCAGACCCCAAAGTGCCGAAAGTGCCGTGTGTGTGTGTGTGTGTGTGTGTGTGTGTGTGTGTGTGTGTGTGTGTGTGTGTGTGTGTGTGTGTGTGTGTGTGTGTGTGGGTGTGTGTGTGTGTGTGGGTGTGTGTGTGTGTGTGTGTGTGTGTGTGTGTGTGTGTGTGTGTGTGTGTGTGTGTGTGTTTGTGTGTGTGTGTGTGTGTGTGTGTGTGTGTGTGTGTGTGTGTGTGTGTGTGTGTGTGTGTGTGTGTGTGTGTGTGTGTGTGTGTGTGTGTGTGTGTGTGTGTGTGTGTGTGTGTGTGTGTGTGTGTGTGTGTGTGTGTGCACGTGTACTCGTAAGTATATGTGTGTGCGTGACACACACATATGTTAGTGTGCCTGTGTCCGTGTGTTGTGTGTGATGGTTAGAGAATAAAGAACGCGGACATTGTTTCGAATGTGCACACATGAATATAATGTTGAATTATTTCGGTCTCTTATGTTTTGAGGAGGTTCTTTTGCTTCTAGATTTAAACAATGGAAATCCTGGAATCTAACATAAAAACAAACAACATTCTAAATTAATGTATCTTTATTTTGTTAATTAAGTTGTTATTGCTAATTGTCGACGGCAATCAAGGCATTACTGATTCGACAAAATGCATGTTAAATAAATTGTTCTCACCTTTACAGTAGTCAACACGAAATCCGGCTTTTGTAATAGTGCTGTCAGACGTAAAATAAACGAACATTGACCTCCCCTTGGATACAATGTCTGCAGGTTTCGTGTTGCCACAGAACGTTCCTTTCCATGGGGCATAGGAGTTACTTCCGTCGTACACCTTGACGCTGTCACACCGACAATACCAGCATTTCTCCAGATCGAATTTGAAGAAGCGCAACCTCACACGCTGTGAACATAATATATATATATATATATATATATATATATATATATATATATATATATATATATATATATATATATATATATATATATATATATATATATATATATATATATATATATATATATATTTAACAAGAGAACATTTAACAAGATTCCCATCCCAAACAACAAGTTACAGATGGCAAGTGGACAAGGAAGCCATTGGCTTATGGAGAGTCCAACAATTTTCTCATCTATGTGTAGCCCACCCTTATCAAATATCTGTCAATTCTATTTTTAAACATATTCACACTACTAGCATTAACACAATCCTTAGGCAGTTTGTTCCATTCATTTATCACCCTCTGTGAGAAAAGAGTACTTTCTCATGTCCAACCTACACTGCTCCTTAACTAATGCTGCTTTGTGTCCTCTTGTTCTACTGCCTTCTTTGAGTTTGAAGAATATATTTCTATCAACATCCTCATAACCGTACACTATTTTAAATACTTCTATTTGGTCTCCTCTTAGTCTCCTGGTCTCTAGTGTTGTCAAACCACATTGTAATAAGCGACTTTCATAGCTAAGGTCTCTCAATTCTAGAATCATTTTGGTTGCTCTACGTTGTATTCTTTCTAGCTTGTCTATGTCCTTTTTACGATACGGCCTCCATGCTTGAATACAATATTCGAAAACTATTGCTTTGTACAATGGTACAATTAGCTGTTTCTCCTTATACATGATAGTTCTCCTAATTAGCCGTAGAAATTGATTTCCTTTTGATATATATATATATATATACATATATTTATATAGATTTATATATACATTTTATATATATATTATATATATAAATATATATATATATTATATATATATATATATATTATGTTCACAGCGTGTGTATATATATGCATATATATATATATATATATATATATATATATATATATATATATATATATATACATATATATATATATATATATATATATATATATATATATATATATATATATATATATATATATATATATATATATATATATACATATATATATATATATATATATATATATATATATATATATATATATATATATATATATATATATATATATATATATATATATATATATATATATAGCACCAGCTCTACATATATATATATAGCTGGTGCTATATATATATATATATATATATATATATATATATATATATATATATATATATATATATATGTATATATATATATATATATATATATATATACATATATACATATATATATATGTATATATATATATATATATATATATATATATTTATATATATGCGTTATTTCATACATACATACATACATACATACATGTACATATATATTCTGGAAATCATATTTTACTACACATTTTGAACCATCACAGAAAAGTGCTAAGGGATAAGTGCTTTTGTCTTCCAACATTAGAGCGGCAATGTGTTGTGTTGTTTTCATGTATGGCACCGTAGAACTCCATAATTGTAATTAATATCTGACTACGCACAGGAATCATGTTAGCGAGTTGACAAAGTCAAATTGTTTACCGAGAGCTAATTACAATATGATAACATGGGTTAATTGTTGGGTGTGTTTGTCTGTGTGTGTGGGTGGGTGCGTGCGTGTGTGTGTGTGTGTGTGTGTGTGTGTGTGTGTGTGTGTGTGTGTGTGTGTGTGTGTGTGTGTGTGTGTGTGTGTGTGTGTGTGTGTGTGTGTGTGTGTGTGTGTGTGTGTGTGTGTGTGTGTGTGTGTGTGTGTGTGTGTGTGTGTGTGTGTGTGTGTGTGTGTGTGTGTGTGTGTCTCTGTGTGTGTGTGTGTGTGTGTGTGTGTGTGTGTGTGTGTGTGTGTGTGTGTGTGTGTGTGTGTGTGTGTGTGTGTGTGTGTGTGTGTGTGTACACGTGCGTGCGTGGTTTTGTGTGTGCTGATAATTAAATACAACTACAAGAACACGTTTATGATCACACTTGCGCTTCCGAATAGGATGTAACAGCCCAACGAGCTATACGCCAGTAACACGGCGACGATGGCACGCATTGTCTCGCCGTTGTAACTCTTCAACCAGGCAGACATTCACTGAAATGTGTAGCAAAATGCGCGTAAACCCCAATATTACACATTCATTCTAGTTCCACGCAGAATAACACGGTGAATGCTTCCCCCAACAACGGAAATGTACTATAGGTACAGGCGATCAGAAACAGAAATTCACCAGATTACGATACGTATTCCCTTTTTTAATATACACATATTCTCCACATTCCACACAGATTATATGACATGCATGGAATGTAAAACTTATTGTTATCCATAAAATGGCATAAAGCATTCCATGGCATAAATAGGACACTTACCTGTCGAACAGACGGAGCTTGATGCTTGTAGAACGCCACTCTTATACCATTCAGTCACATGCATCACGTGTGTTATGCGTCACCACCATCACACGAGTCACTGTTTAGATATTTATGCGTACTGGCCCGGTGCCAATTTAGCCATACGTACGGTGTTTGTGTGCGATATATATATATATTCGGACTGCTCTGGTCAGACTGCGGTGGTCGGACTGCGGTGGTCAGACTTCGGCAATTGGACTGCGGTGGTTGGACTGTGATTGGACTGCGGTGGTTGGACTGCGATGGAAGGACTGCGGTGGTCAAACTGCGGTGGTTGGACTGCGTTGGTCGGACTGTGGTGGTTGGACTGCGATGGAAGGACTGCGGTGGTTGGTCTGCGATGGAAGGACTGCGGTGGTCAGACTGCGGTGGTCGGACTGCGATGGTTGGACTGCGGTTGTCAGTCTGCGGTGGTTGGACTGAGGTGGTCAGACTGCGGTGGTCGGACTGCGGTGATTGGACTGCGGTGGTTGGACTGCGACGGACGGCTTCAGAGGTCGGACTGCGGTGGTAGGACTGCGATGGTCGGACTGCGGGGGTCGGACTGCGGTGGTCGGATGATGTGATTGAACTGCGATGGTTGGACTGTGGTGATTGGGCTGCGATGGTCGGGTTTCTGCGATCTTTCTGAAATACAACTAAAATGGTTAGAGTGAGCAGTTATGTAGCTCACAGAGTTGGTGGTCGGTGCTTGCAAGCCCACTAACTTAAGCTGTTTCCTTTATTGGGAAACGAAATGCTTAAGACAATAAAGAGGCAATTATGCCTCACTCAACTATTATGTCTTGTGTAAGCGTCCATGCATCCCATTTCTTCACACAGGCACCCATTTTCAGCCGGGCACCCACTTTTCAAAATCCTGGCTACGCCACTATAAATATGCAGCCTAGGAGTGTTTAATGAGCCACGACGCCATGATGCCACGCGACCATCAATCAAATAGTTAACGATATGTTGCAGTCATCGAAATAAACACGTCTATATATCAAATAAATGTAGAGCATTCTCACATGTATGCCACATCGTGTCGCCCGTTGCTACGAGCAGGTATGACAAAGTAGTTGATGGAGTTTACAACACGCTGTACAGTCTGTCCGAGATGTCGTTTTTGCTGTTTTTGCCGTTCTTGCTGAGCCAGAATTTCAGACCGGCCGCCTCAGCACCAAATTTAGGAGTTACCTTTGATAACAATTTAAATTTTATACAGCATATTTCCCAAACGTTTCGTTGCTGTTTTTGTGACATTCATGTCCTTCGCCTTATTCGCCGGTATGTCTCTTTCTGTCTCCAAAACCATTACAACTGCTCTTATTAGCAGTATAATTGACTATTGTAATTCCCGTGTTCACAATGTTGCTCCGAAGGACATCATGGAATTTCAACGTGTGCCAAATTGTTTGACAAGTGTAATAACCCGGCTTCTTCGTGTCTCTCACTCAGTGACACTTCTTCAATCATTGCATTGGCTCCCTGCCCGTTATTGCATTATCTTTAAGATCTTTTCTGTTATCTATCAAGCCTTTTCATCCAAGCAACCGGCATATTTACATTCACTGCTCACTCCTGCATGACAACCTAGACAGCTTCGATCAACTAGTTATCCAGTTTTGTTCCCAGTGTTAAGAAAACGTCGGAACTAGAACTTTCTCAGTCGCCACACCGACTCTGTGGAACTCACTCACTGACTCATTCACTCATTGTATTGGGTATATAGCAACGTCAGTTAACATTGGTATTTTTTATAATCTACCCAGTTATTTTAATTGTTATATTATAATTATATTATTTAGGTTGATAAAAATTTCTATCAACATCTATATAACCACTGAATATTTAAAAACCTCCTATTTGGCCTCCTTTTAATCTCCTGGTACCTCGCGTTGTCTAGCTACATTCTATCAAATCTGATTTCCAGTTTGCGATTTCCAAACCTATTATTACATCACTCTTTGTCTTCTGGCAGTTGAATTATAGCGTCTTGATTCCACTTCCATATTCCTATGTCACGCGCGTTTAGGTAAATGTAAATGATCAACGTTTACTTCCTAATTAATCAACGCTAATTTTACATTTTAACAGTGATTTACAGGCTCTGACGTCACTCTGCCGCAATGTCTGATGTCAAGGTCGTGTCGTCGTGATTTACTTCGTCACTCTGCCTCGATGCTTGTTTCGAGTATCTCGTCCCTCCATGTCACAATTGACAGATCGAGAATCCTAATCCTAATGATGAGCATGACCTCCGTCAAGCTTCGCCTTGTTTACATATAATACATTACATTACTAGGTCAAACTGAACAAACTTTCCCATATCCTATTCTACCTGAAACAACGTTGCCCTGCCCCCTCCACCCCAAATGTTTGGGCCATGAATGCAACGAAACTTGAAATACTACAGAATATCCGACAGTCACGTGATGTATCCGTTAACTGTGTGAAATGTTCCTGGGGCAACTGTCAGTATGCTAAATGATCTTGACGTTCCTCCGAGACTCACAGATAGTGCTATGAAATAAAACAATGAGCACATAAATGGTACTTTTTATTCAATATGGTTAAGTAAGCATGCGAAGTTTGTAGCTTTGGGAGGCTATTCTGTTAAAAAATGTATAAGGAATTAGAAATGTAGTAAATGTAGTTGTATCTGTGGAGTCGGTCCCTGTTTGTGTCTACGATCTGCCAGTATTTCGTCGACGGGGGCGACTGACACATTCTACGCAGTTCTTTGGTAAATAGGTCTCGTCCTTTCTATGAAATATAACTCTTACAGACATTCCTATTCAACAGAGTGCGCGTGTTCCCGGTGAACATGTGACGATGAAAGGGTCTTGTCTTTTGTTGTACTAAGCATTAAAAGTTTGTCAAGTTTATGGCATCACGAGGTCAACGTAATAAAGCTGCCTGGCCTGTCGTTGAGATGGGAATGTATGGGTTTTATAAATGATGCGCACAATTGGGCAGTAACACTCCTATAATCAGGCTAGTGGGTTTTTCTAGAAACATATGGTGCAAGTCATCCGAAGGCAAGGAATAAGGTAAAAAAGGGAAATAACGAGAAGAAGCTGGATAAAGAGAAGAATGAGAAGACGGGAGAGAAGGGGAAGACGGGGAAGAAGGAGAAGAAGGAGAAGAAGTTGAAGAAAGGGAGCAAGGGAAACCAGGAGAAGAATGGGAACAAGGAAAAGAATGCAAGAAGGATAAGAATGGGAAGAAGGAGAATATGAAAGAAGGGATAAGGGGGAAAGGAAAATGGGGGAAGAACTAGAAAAACCGGAAGAAGGGTAAGAAAGGGATGGAGGGGAAGAAGGGAAGAAGGGGAAGAAGAAATAATACCTGGAGGCTGTGTATTGTATATTAAATATGGTCGTTGAGCAATAACCACACTCAGTGTAAATCATTCGCCGATCTCGTGACAAGACTCCACATCGCTGTTCCTCTAGAGGCCGGGGACCAGTCTACGACCATCACAATAACTCGTTTCTCTCGCGGCACCCGTAATGAATACAATGTGATTCTAGTGTATGCGTTGGTGAGGTACGAGACTCTCAAGACGCACTGTGACTTTGTAAACCATTCTTTAACGGCCACGATTCAGCGTCGGTGCTCCGCTTGAGACCGGGAACCTGCCCGCGGTTGCAACCTTTGTAGTAGTAGTGGTGGTGGTGGTGGTGGTGGTGGTGGTGGTGGTGGTGGTGGTGGTGGTGGTGGTGGTGGTGGTGGTGGTGGTGGTGGTGGTGGTGGTGGTGGTGGTGGTGGTGGTGGTGGTGGTGGTGGTGGTGGTGGTGGTGGTGGTGGTGGTGGTGGTGGTGGTGGTGGTGGTGGTGGTGGTGGTGGTGGTGGTGGTGGTGGTGGTGGTGGTGGTGGTGGTGGTGGTGGTGGTGAAGGTTCTGGTAATAGTGGTATTGGTAGTGCTAGAGGTAGTGGTAATGGTAGTAGTAGTAGTAGTAGTAGTAGTAGTAGTAGTAGTAGTAGTAGTAGTAGTAGTAGTAGTAGTAGTAGTAGTAGTAGTAGTAGTAGTAGTAGTAGTAGTAGTAGTAGTAGTAGTAGTAGTAGTAGAATGAGTAATTTCTCGTGTCCAACCTACACTGTTCCTTAACTAATGCTGATTTGAGCCCTCTGGTTCTACACCTTCTTTCAATATGAAGCAATGAATTGTATACGTTGTATAGGATGTTTAAACATGATGGGGCTACCTGATGGAAGTATATGTACTAAGATACATTTATGTGGGAACATAATCCACAAATCGTCACGTTATCATGTATATGCTGTTTTGATTAGACATATATACCTTCATTTATTTAGGCACACACACATGCATACTGTGTGATGTACATAATTGTGCTTCACAATTTACACACTAATTTACAAAATTACAAAATTGGCCACTATAAACACGTGTGCGCCGTAATTCGTGCCCATTTTGATAAACATTGGTGGGTATCGCACACACAGGCATATTACAATAGTTAGAAATGTATAATTTTGACCAGACTCGACCAGCATGTCAATGGGATGATGACAGCGGCTGGTAAAACTTTTCGAATTTTTGATGGTCACGTGTTCTTATAATCGTGCAAAACGTTAACATGGCCACCAATGGGAAATATAACTGTAGGCTGAACCCTTCTGGCACGGTAGCAAGATAAGTGGAGTCACATGAGGTCACGTTGTTTACCACGCTTGCGCGTTGTTCACTGCGCTTGCGCGCGCATGCGCAATACGGATCTGGACACTGTTGGCCTGTGACACCGGGTTAATTGAGATATCCGGCCATGACTTAGTCAAAGTCCACCTCCCTCGTAGCCAACCACAAAGTGATTGCTACGACAATAGTGCTGTTGTATCGCAAAATAATTAGTATGCAATATAATTACTTACATCCATTCATGCGCTAGCCTCGATTATTCATGCGCCCACTGCTTCAGATATCACGCCATTCATCAAGTTTCAATTTAATAACAGTACATTTCGGAAAACTGTGACGCATAGCCATAATGTCAACGCGTGGTTTCGACTACTCGGTAATCGCTCGGCCTGGCTACGCCGTACTGATTACTGTATTCAATTTGTTTGCAGGGCTGTTTTGTAGCCTCTGCCCCGGAGAGACAACATTGGTGCTGTTCGTCTAACAAGAAAAAGGTATGTATCAAAAGTATTAGACAGTTTCAGCTATACGTTTTTTCGTCCTAACGTATCTCGATCAATACTTAAACGGACACGAACTTAAACGTAGGTAGATAGGTAGGTATAGGGATCCCGAATGGTTCGGCTCATGATGCGTTCGGCGTACGCTGATGGATGTTTCGACCCACGCAGACGGATGGTTCTCAGCTTCGGATGGAATTCAGCTACAGTTGATTTCGGCCCTCGCTAGTAGCAGAATTTTAAGCGGCGGAATTCTAAAAATAGTCGTTTCTATAAAAAGGAAATTATGATTGCACTCAGAAAAATGCAAACACGCACACACACCAATATTGTAGTAATAATATATAATTATCATAGAGCAATATTCACCAAATAACGGATTGTTTAATGTTGGCAATTCCGTGTTTTGTTTGGGTCTATGCGGATATTTATATGCATCACAAACTTTTACTTCCCGATGGATCGACCACCAGTAACACCCGCCAACGACCAGGATCGACCACCAGTAACAACCGCCAACGACCAGGATCGACCACCAGTAACACCCACCAACGACCAAGATCGACCACCAGTAACACCTGCCAACGACCACGATCGACCACCAATAACACCCACTAACGACCAGGATCGCGGGTGCTTAGAGAACGTGGTATTAAAATGCAACATGCTTTCGCCCTTACGGTGAAATCAAGGCGGAGCGCGATCTGTTCACGAACAAATTACAGTTAAGTAAACGTTCACGCAAAAAGTACAGCTGGGTAACTTATGTGCGTTATATAAAGGTTTGTAGTTTTGTATTGGGATCATTTATAAGTTTTTATAATTGTAGAAACGATAGTATTTTACTGTCACTATTTAGAATAATATTAAAATTGATACTGAAACATTTGTATTACATGAATTACGAAGCTTCTGCTGTGACTAAATCTGGTGGTCTATAGTTACAGATGGAGACCACCACTACTAGAGTCCACAGTATATTACAGCATCAAAGACAGTGAATAGAAAATAATTAAATATATGGTTTCGTTTCAATGCTGTTTACTGTAAATTATGGAACATGTTCTGCAAAAGGTAATAATATCATTCCCATTGACTAGTACACAATAAATTGTAATAACTATACGTTCTGCACTGTCAAATGTCCAATCACTTACAATGTAATCTTTATGCACATGTATTCCTCTTCCTTGATTTTGGCAATAAAGTTAATTGAACCCACACAACACAATTTTTTCAAATAGTTCAAACAGTGTTCATACACTATAAACATAGTTGAGATGGTGGCTCTACTAACAACAAACTGCTCAAAGAAATCCAAATCCCTGCAGCCGAGGCAGAACTTCAGCATAATAAAAAAAACTGGTCTTGAAATTACAATTTTCCTGCCTGCATAGTAGTCCTTAAAGAAATTTTAAATATGGAAGCGAAGAGCAGCATCTGGAATATTAAATAAATCATTATCCATATATATATATATATATATATATATATATATATATATATATATATATATATATATATATATATATATATATATATATATATATATATATATATATGTATATATATATATATGTATATATATATATATATATGTATATATATATATATGTATATATATATATATATATATGTATATATATATGTATATATATATATATATATATATATATATATGTATATATATATATATATATATGTATATATATTATATATATATACGTATATATATATATATGTATATATATATATATATATATATATATATATATATATATATATATATATATATATATATATATATATATATATATATATATATACATATACAGTCCTATGCCAGAAATGCCAACCTTGAACGATGTGATGACGAAAGGGTTTTTCTTTTGTTGTACTAAACATTAAAGGATTGTTAAGTTTATGGCATCACGAGATCAACATAATAATGTTTGGCCTGTCGTTGACATGTGAATGTATGGTTGTTATAAATAATGCGCCCATGTGGGCGTGAGGGTTGTTCTTCCGAGGCAATAACATTCCTACAATTAGGCTAGTGGGTTATTCTAGAAACAGATGGTTCATGTCATCCGACGGCAATAGAAGACGGTGGAGAGGTGGGAGTTGGGAAAGAAGCAGAAGAAAAGGAAGAAGGGGGAGAAGGAGAAGAAGGATAAGAAGGGGAAAAGGTGAAAGATGTAGAAGTAGGGAAAGGAGAATGGGAAAGAGAAGGAAGAAAGGGAAGAACGGGTAGAAAAGGTAGAAGGGGAAGAAATGAAGAAAGGGAAGTATGGGAAGAATGAGAAGAAGGAGAGGAAGGAAGTGTAAGTAGGGAAAGGAGAAGGGGTATAAGGGAAGAAGGGGAAGAAGTGAAAGTAGGGGAAGGAAGAGGAGAAAGAGAATAAGGAGAAGGAAGCGAAGAAGGGGAATAAGGGGAAGTAGGGGAAGAAGGGGAAGAAGGGGAAGAAGGGGAAGAAGTGGAGAATGAGAATGATGGGAAGAAGGGGAAGAATTACAGAGGGCTTCGTTGTAATGCTATTATATAATCTGTAATGTTATTTATATAATAATATATAACAACTCGACTCCCATCCCAAAGTCCCACTTCCCACCTCCCACTAATGTTTAGGACCACCCTCCCACCTCCCACTCCTGCCACACCCCTCACAGATGTAAGATCGGATTGACACTGTGGGGGTCTGGTACAAACTTTTTGCGGTAGTTTATTGAGTGCGTAAAAGACGAAGATCGAGACCCTTGGACTATGGAGGTAATCCCATACCTTAATGTTTATTCAATTGTGTTTGAGAATTTAAGAAAATACAGCGTATGAGGATAAACAAGAAAATACATACATTTAAGAAAATAGAGTGTACAACGGCAAGAATTACAGCATACAATGACATACCACAAAATAATACAGCAAAATATATCGTAAAATAGAGACCGTAACGGTTATTTTGAGCAAACAAGTTAGTTACCCACGGTTCTAGGAATGTGATCATATGAATAGTCAGATATGATTGTACATGTGTTGACTTTTCTCAAACAATAATAATTGCGCGTGTTAGCTGCACTAAGGTCCGCCGAAATCGTGTCAAGATTAATCCGACGTATGGTGTCTCATTCCGTTTTTAGGATAGTCATATGAACCAGTCTGTTCTGGTTCGTTGTAGATCGGTGCTCACCATTGATCCTTGAGAGTTCTCTTTATCAACATGACACCATATGATACATGGTTGGCTCTGGGGAGACTTTATTCAAGGAAAGGGAAGAGAGATTTTAACGGCTGAATAGATGGATCATGATTGATATTGTGGGGGCCCTTTAGGGGAGCGAGTACACCATCATTAATTGGGCACTGTGTAAGATTAGTCAACATATGAAACACACTTTCCTGAAAGCCGATAATGTCACTTAAATGAACAGGCGACTCCCAATTCAATAATTAAAATACAAACGACATATGAAAGCCCAACATTCCAGTAGCGTTTATGTGCGCCCAGATAAAAGTCCGTGGAAGGAAAGAGTAACTGATGTCTCTGTCCGACTGTAGACTCGGTCACTGTGCATACATATTATGCTATCTAAGATCCAACTGAGATGGTTGGACAAACCTGGCTATCAGGACTGGAGACTGCGTATCCATCGTGGTTCGGAAGGCCCCAGTAATGTCATTTATCTAGGACGTAAAAACATTTTGGAAAACATAGCGTTTGACAGAACGCGAGAAACAGTTTGAGAGCAACAGATGTATCCATTTGGCGCCCCCCCCCCCGTGAACGCCGCCACCAGACTGCAGCTGCAACCACAACTGATTCAGCACGCTCACTCCCAGTCCAAACATATTTTAAATGAGCTTATCAATTGTATTGGCTTTATTCAGCATTTTACAGTAAGACCATACCCACACGCACGCACGCACGCACGCACGCACGCACGCACGCACGCACGCACGCACGTACGCGTATATAACTCTTACAGACGTTCCTATTTAAAGGACTGGACATGTTCCCCGTGAACGATGTGACGATGGGAGAGTCTTGTCTGTTATTGTACTAAGCACTAAAGGATTTAATGTGTCAAGAGGTCAACGTAATAAAGCTTGCCTGTCGTTGACATGTGTGGAATGTGTGGGTGCTATAACTAATGCGCACAATCGGGCGTGTGGGTTTTTCCTGTGAAACAGTAAAATTTCTATAATCGTGCATGTGGGTTTTTCCTACGAGTCAGTAAAACCAGGTTTGTGGGTTTTTCCTAAGATACACGACATTTATACCAGGGGAAGGTCGAGTATATTGGACCCCCTAAGAACATAACCCGATATATCAAAGTAAACTATCAATGTTTCGCTTTCCCATATTTAATTTTAAACTCGTCAGAGATAATTACTAATAGATACAATATCGCAACTCTTCGACAAAGCATTTGGGAGAAAATTTTAAATTTGGAATACGGCATACCGGTCCAACATAGACTACCATTGATTCGTTGGGTATATTGAACCGCTATTGTGTGATGTTGATTCAATGGATCTATTCGTTGGGTATGTTGAACCATTCTAGAACCACTGTTGTGTGATGTTGATTCAATGAATCTATTCGTTGGGTGTATTGAACTACTCTTGTGTGTTATTGATTCAATGGATCTATTCTTTGGGTGTATTGAACCACTCTTGGGTGTAATGAACCCCTCTTGTGTGATGTTGATTCAATGGATCTATTCGTTGAGTGTATTGAATTACTCTTGTGCGATGTTGATTCGATAGATCTATTCGTTGGGTGTATTTAACCGCTCTTGTGTGATGTTGATTCAATGGATGTATTCGTTGGGTATATTGAACCACACTTGTGTGATGTTGATTCAATGGGTCTATTCGTTGAGTGTATTGAACCACTCTTGTGTGATGTTGATTCAATTGATCTATTCTTTGGGTATATAGACCCACTCTTGTGTGGTGTTGATTCAATGTATCTAATCGTTGGGTGTATTGAACCACTCCTGTGTGATGTTGATTCAATAGATCTATTCGTTGGGTATATTGAAACACTCTTGTGCGATGTTGATTCAATGGATCGACACCCTGAGAGCGGAGCTCCTCAAGCCGAAAAACAAGATACGAGTGGGCTCCTGGAACGTGAGAACACTGTATCAAGCAGGAAAGCTTCAGCAAGTACTGCGGGAGATGGAAAATTACAAAGTGGAACTTTAATGTGTGAGCGAGGCAAGATGGATAGACTCAGGGAAGAGGACCCTGTCCTCGGGACACACCGTACTTTATTCAGTCCGATCAGATAACCAGCACAGAGGTGGAGTTGCCATCATTGTGACGAGAAAGGTGGAAAAAACTCTGTTGGAGTGGAAGCCAATCAACGACAGACTACTCAAGGCAAGATTCAATTCCAAGTTTGCAAAGCTGACAGTGATCGCATGCTATGCACCAACAGAGGATGCAGAGGAGGAGATCAAGGATGAGTTCTATGACCAGTTGGAGGAGGAAATCCGGACAACACCCCGGCATGATGTACTCATGGTGGTAGGAGACCTAAACGCAAGAGTTGGAGAGGAAAACACAGGAAGAGAAAGGGCCATGAGCACCGAGGGATTTGGATGCATAAATAACAATGGCGAGAGACTCTCTGACCTTTGTGTTGAGAATAACCTAGTCATAGGTGGAACTTTATTCAAGCACAGAAACATTCACAAAACCACCTGGAGGTCCCCAGATAACAACACTGTCAGCCAGATCGACCATGTGATAGTCAATCAGAAGTGGAGACGATCACTTCCAGACGTTAGAGCCAGAAGCGGAGCTGATGTGGGGAGTGACCATGTGCTGGTAGTGGCAACGTTGTCCTTGAAGCTACGGAAGTCACAAAGAAGAGAAGAGAGACAACGGCGATTTGACACAGGAAATTTAAAGAACCCAAATACAGAGAAAGCTTTCCAGCTGGACTTAAAAAACCGCTTTCGCATACTCCAAGAGGAACAAGAATTGAACATCGACAGTTCCAATCAGGCACTGATGGAAACAAGCAAAATACTTTTAGGGTACAGAAGAAAAAAGAAGGAGGAATGGATCAAGTCAGACACATGGACAACAATTGATGAAAGAAAAGCAACAAAAAAGAAGCTAAACGACGCCAAATCTCAACGACTGAAGGAACAGCTGCAGAGTAGATACTCAGAACTGGACAAAGAAGTCAAAAGGAAGACGAGAGCAGATAAGAGAGCCTTCATCGAAAATCTGGCAGATGAAGCAGAAGCAGCAGCACAGACACAGAACATGGCCACACTGTACAAGATAACAAAAACGCTGACTGGCGGTTTTAAAAATAGTGATATTCCAGTGAAAGATGTGGATGGAAATGTTGTTACCTGTGAAGCAAAACAGACCCAGAGATGGAAAACACACTTCGAGACCATCCTCAACAAGGAAGCACCAAGAAATCAAGCAGAAATTCCAGAAAGCAAAGAGGACCTGAAGGTTAACACAGACCCACCATCTGCTGAAGAAGTGAGAAAAGCAATCAGGACCATGAAGTCTGGGAAAGCACCAGGTGCAGACTGTGTAAGTGCAGAGATGTTGAAAGCTGGAGGAGAAATCACCATGGGAGCCTTGACACAGATCTTTGAAGGAATATGGGAGATGGAAGAAACACCAGGCGACTGGAAGATGGGGCTGATCGTCAAACTACCAAAGAAAGGAGACCTTAGCCTTTGCAAAAACTGGAGAGGGATCACTCTGTTGTCTATCACTAGCAACGTTTTCAGCAGGGTGATCCTTGACAGAATTTCAGAAGCCCTTGACCCACTGTTGCGCAAAGAACAGGCAGGTTTTAGGAAAGGAAAATCCTGTGGGGACCACATCTTTACCTTAAGGCAGATCCTGGAGCAGTGCCAGGAATGGAACACGCCATTCTACGCAAACTTTGTCGATTTTGAAAAGGCTTTCGACAGCATTCACAGAGAATCTCTCTGGCGTATACTCCGGCACTATGGAATCCCCCCCCAAGATTGTGAGCATAATCAAACTGCTATATGGCGATTTCAGGACCAAGGTCATTTGCGGCCAATACCTGACAGAAGATTTTGAAATCAAGACCGGAGTGAAACAAGGATGCACACTATCCCCCTTCCTCTTCTGCCTCGGGATCGACTGGGTCATGAGGGAAACAGCACTAGGAGACAAAAGCGGCATCAAATGGACCTTCACAGAAACATTAGGTGATCTAGACTATGCAGACGACATATCTCTTCTGTCGCACCGCTACAGTGACATCCAAAGAAAAAGCGATGAACTTGCAAGAAATACCGAAAAGATTGGGCTACAGATAAACATAAACGAAACAAAGATGCTGCGAAACAACAGCCAAACAGCAGACCCCATCACGATTGGAGGAAGGGATATTGAAGAAGTGACCGAGTTCACCTACCTTGGGGCCAAGGTGTCAACAGATGGAAACTCGGAGTCTGAGATTAAGGCAAGGATTAGAAAGGGAAGAGGGGCATTTGCGGCACTGAAGAATATCTGAAAGACAAACAAGATCAGCAACAGAACAAAGATCCGCCTGTTCAAGAGCAACGTCCTAAGTGTGCTACTATATGCGGCGGAATCATGGAAAGTTACCAAAAGCATATGCCAGATGCTGGAAGTTTTCCAAAACAAGTGCCTCAGGAAGATACTGCGAATCTACTGGCCAAACAAAATCTCCAACACGGATCTCCATGAAAGAACAGGTATGCAGCCCATCTCTCTCGAGGTTAAACGCCGCAGATGGAAATGGATCGGACACGTCTGCAGAATGCCGCTGACATCCATTCCTAGAGTGGCCATGTGCTGGACCCCTGGTGGCAAGAGAGCGAGGGGGAGACCCAAGGAGACGTGGAGGAGATCAGTAGAGCGGGAGATGAAGGCTCTTTGGTGGAGTTGGGGCCAGGTGACGAAGCTTGCAACGGACAGGCAACATTGGCGTTCTTTGGTGTCGGCCTTATGTGTGATCCCGCACGAAGAGGATTAAGTAAGTAAGTAAGTTGAACCCCTCTTGTGTGATGTTGTTTCGATGGATCTATTCGTTGGTAATATTGAACCACTCTTGGGCGAGGTTGATTCAATGGATCTATTCGTTGGGTGTATTGAACCACTCTTGTGCGATGTTGATTGAATGGATCTATTCGTTGGGTGTATTTAATCAATCTTGTGTGGTGTTGATTCAATGGATCTATTCGTTGGATGTATTTAACCAATCTTGTGTGGTGTTGATTCAATGGATCTATTCGTTGAGTGTATTGAACCACTCTTGTGTGATGTTGATTCAATGGATCTATTCATTGGGTATATTGAACCAATCTTTTGCGATGTTGATTCCATGGATCTATTCGTTGGGTATATTGAACCCCTCTTGTGTGATGTTGATTCAATTGATCTATTCGTTTGGTGTATTAAACCACTCCTGTGTGATATTGATTCAATGGATCTATTCGTTGGGTATATTGAACCACTCTTGTGTGATGTAGATTCAACGGATCTACTCGTTGGGTATATCGATCCACTCTTATGTGATGTTAATTCAATGGATCTATTCGTTGGATGTATTGAACTACTCTTGTGCGATGTTGAATCGATGGATCTATTCGTTGGGTGTATTGAACCACTCTTGTGTGATGTTGATGTAATTGATATATTCGTTGGATGTAGTGAACCATTCATGTGTGATGTTGATTCAATGGTCTATTTGTTGGGTATATTGAACCACTCTTGTGCAATGTTGATTCGATGGATTTATTTGTTGGGTGTATTGAACCACTCTTGTGTGATGTTGATTCAATGGATCTATTCTTTTGGTGTATTGAACCACTCTTGTGTGATGTTGATTCAATGGATCTATTCATTGGGTATATTGAACCAATCTTTTGCGATATTTATTCCATGGATCTATTCGTTGGGTATATTGAAGCACTCTTGTGTGATGTTGATTCAATGGATCTATTCGTTGGGTGTATTAAACCACTCTTGTGCGATGTTGTTTCGATGGATCTATTCGTTGGGTATATTGAACCACTCTTGTGCGATGTTGATTCAATGGATCTATTCGTTGGGTGTATTGAACCACTCTTGCGTGATGTTGATTAAATTGATCTATTCTTTGGGTGTATTGCACCACTCTTGTGTGATGTTGATGTAATTGATCTATTCGTTGGATGTAGTGAACCATTCATGTGTGATGTTAATTCAATGGTCTACTCATTGGGTATATTGAACCACCCGTATGCAATGTTGATTCGATGGATCTATTTGTTGGGTGTATTGAACCACTGTTGTGTGATGTTGATTCAATGGAGTAAGATTGGTCGTTCCCTGATGTGTGAACGTAGTAAATATATGCTACCATATTCGCTAATAAATACTATGTAACCATCACGAAAACACCGTGTGTATAAATATAATAACTTTATTTAATATATTTTACAACAATTACAACAACTACAAAATTCGAATATCCTAACAAAGACTAACTAATATACTGGTTCTTCATTATTCTACTTCTCCATGAGAACACCCTAACTAAAACAAGACCGGTTCTTCACTTTTCCTCTTCTCGCGAGAATTAATCGATGACAACTGCAAATAAAAAAAAACCAATTCAGTTCGACACAACCACAGGAAGCGTCAGTATAGTGAACTAGCTCAACATCCGTGCGTTCTAAACATTAATTAGGCATCGGGTCAAGTGCACTGTAGCCATACTTACCGACAACCGCCAACAGTTCCTGCAAGACCTCTTCATAGTTAATCTCGGCGTCTAAGTCTTTTGTTGCGTGGCTATATGGAATATCTTAATATTCTTCGTATGCATATGTAACAGTGAATATTTTTTTTTAAATTCATTAATAATATGTTTGAATGGAACTTAATAAATTTTACTGGAACTTAGTAACTCTGAATGCCCTCTGGACCACGCGAGCTTTCTGTACATCTAACTGTAATTGAGCTAGCGTATGTTTGCAAGTTTGTTCACGTTTTTCCCCATAGACGGCTTGCCCTTCTGGCGCCAAACTTTCAGGGATTCATCTACGACCCCATACACGAATGAAACGTAACCCCTTTATTTTTTCGAAATACCCCGTATAGTAAGGGTTATTGGTGGTTTTTATGTTAAATCAAATGTTCGCTACGTAAAACGTTAACTTCCAACAATCGCAGAAACCACGCGCGCGCGAGCCGAATATTTCGGAACGTAAACCGTTTAAGAGTGCATAGCGCCACCTGTGCTGTTTATATTAATTATAATAGAAAGCACGCACCCACGTATTGGTCAAGGTCGCAATACACAATAAAAATATATTCTACTATTCTACAACCAACACAAGTATCCGTGGATCTAAATTCACGCGACCATCAACATTTTAAATATGCAACGATTACTGCATCAGGTGCGTGACGCGGTTGTTTCTGGTAATATGTTTGACGTTCCCCTAAACAATCTCGAGCGTATTGATGGCATATTGGCCTGAGGCATTTGGTAAACATTGCTATCATAACTGTCACGTATGAACTATGAAGTTATCCCTTCATGGGGACGGGCATTTTTTAGCATTAATAGTAATAAAAGTACTCACATTGTGACGCTTTCCTCTTACAAGAAAAGTCACTTATTCACAACTGTGACTAATTATTAGCAAAACGATTACACACGAGATTGTAAACAAAATGTACTGTCTCTTATGGACTGTCGTGTGATAACAATGTCTTATGGACAAAGTTAGTAAATTACGCCGAAACGTAGTCGCTGAGCCACGCTGGCGGCTTGCGTTCGCGCACAGATCTGCGAAGACCTGGGGACACATCTGGCACGACCGGAAGGGGGTGCGTCTCGGGGTTGCCATCACTCAACGAAGACGGCGCGTCATCACGGCTCGTTTCATCGTGGGGCTGCTCGCTAGCACACACCAACTGTCGTCGATTGCGCCTGTAGACCGTCCCTCCAACCTTCACGCGGTAGCTTCGTGAGTCGACCTGCTCGGTACACGTTCCTGGTGTCCACGTCTTCTCACCTGGAAGCCTCATACGAACGGTTGCGCCTTCGTTGATCGGCGGAAGTGGATGCGCGTGTTGGTTGTAGTAAAACGACTGACGTCGTTTTCTGCCTGCCAATGCTCGTGTATCGGCATTGGTGTCATATCGTGGTTTCAACAGCGTTCCAGCTGTTGGGAGCAACGTTTTACAACGTCGGCCCATGAGTCGTTGAGCGGGACTCGTGCCCATCCCTTCGGACGGCGTATTCCTCCAGTCGAGTAGCGCCATGTACTCGGACTCACCACTCTGTTTGGCTTTGGCGAAGATTAATTTCAGCGTCTTCACCGCGTTCTCCGATTTTCCATTGCTTTGTGCGTAATGCGGTGAGGACGTCAAATGAGTAATTCCTTTCTTCCTCACGAACACTGCAAACTAGGCCGAAGCAAACTGTGGCCCGTTGTCAGTAACGAGCACATCGGGCAGTCCAAATCTGGCGAACATCGGTAAGAACTCACGCACCACAGAAGTTGCTGTAGTGGTCGCATACAACGAGTAGTGTACGACCGTGTAGTTGGCACAAGTCTGCGCCGATCTTGGACCATGGCCGCGCCACGAAGTCGTGTTGTTGTAGTGGTTCCCGTGGTGGGGCACTACGGTGTGACAGACATATGTCACACTTGGATATGTAATCCTTGACTTGTGTTGTCATACGCGGCTAGTATAG
Organism: Lamellibrachia columna; assembly: GCA_963662155.1. Lineage (NCBI taxonomy): Eukaryota > Metazoa > Annelida > Polychaeta > Sabellida > Siboglinidae > Lamellibrachia > Lamellibrachia columna. The sequence goes on along the minus strand of OY759274.1, from coordinate 27,126,387 downwards.
ACATTCGCGCATTCTCCTCAGACAGCCCTCAATGCCAATGTGACTCGCGTGTGCCACTGACATCAACTCGGTACGTACCGCAGCGGGCACGACCAACAACTGCCCTTTGAAGATCAGATTTCCTTGAACCGTCAACTCGTCTCGCGAGTCGTAGTAAGGTAGCACACACTCGGGGACCTCTGCTTTGGTCTCCGGCCATCCATTCTGAATGGTCGCTCGTAGCTGCTGACACACATAGTCGTTCTCTGACGCGTGGTTGAGCTGTTGCCATCGTTCCTGGCTGACGGGGAGTGACTCACGGTGGTCTAGCTCCTCAAGCTCATGTACGAAGTCGCACACCTTGACCTCAGGTATGTACGCTCGGCTCAACGTGTCGGCCAAATACGTGTGTTCGCCTTTCTTGAATTTGACATCGAGTGTGTATTTCTGTAAACGGAGCAGCATCCGCTGTAACCGTTTAGGTGCACTGCTGAGAGGCTTCAGAACGATCGTTTCCAACGGCTTGTGGTCGGATTCAATGCTCACGTGATCACGGCCGTAAATGTAGGCCTCAAATCGATCACACGCGAACACGATCGCCAATAGCTCTTTTTTGATCTGAGCGTATCTTGTTTCAGGTGGCGTCAGGGCACGTGATTCATACGCCACCGGCTGGCCGTTCTGCATCAATGCTGCACCAAGTCCTGATTGTGACGCATCGCACTGGATGGTCACTTCGTCTGCGAGATTGTAGTAGCGTAACACAGGTGTACTTGCGACAGCTTTCTTCAGCGTGTCGACTCCGTTCTGTTGCGAGCTTTCCCACATCCAGTCGGTGTCATTCCTCGTAAGTTCTCGTAGCGGCTTCGTGATGTCAGAGAGATGCGGAAGGAACTTGGCCAGATACTGGGCCAATCCCAACAAGCGTTGAACTCCTGCAACATCAGTAGGGTTAGGCATGTCAACTATAGCCATCACCTTAGTGGGGTCGATACTCAGCCTGTCAGACGTTGCGATGTGCCCGATGAATCGAACTTCCTCCTGTCTCAGTTTGAACTTGTCGACGTTTAGTTTGACCCTCGCTCCTCACATCGCTGCAGAAATGAGTGGAGTCGTTTGTCGTGGTCAACGTTTGCCTTACCCTACGACAACAAAATCATCAGCCACAACCTCGATACCTTGTAACCCCTCGATCAGTTCGTGCATTTTTTTTTTTAAACTTCGGGGGCCGAACTGATACCAAACGGCATACGTTTGAAACGATACCTGCCGAAAGGTGTGTGGAAGGTCGTCAGATATGAAGAGCGGTCGTCGAGGCGCACGTGCCAAAACCCATGGCGTACGTCAAGGACAGTGAACACCTTGGCTCCGTGCAGTCGCGTCGCGATGTCTTCAATCATTGGTAGCTGGTAGTTTTCTCGCCGGATCGCACGGTTGAGATCCTTCGGATCCAAGCAGATGCGAAGTTTGCTGTCTTTCTTCGTGATCACTACCATCGAGCTGATCCACGCGGTGGGTTTTTCGACAGCCTCAATGATGTCGTCCCGAGTCATGTCGTCCAGCGTCGCTTTCAGTCGGTCTCTCAGAGCGACTGGTACTCGGCGTGGGGCGTGTTGGATGGGGTCGACCGCGTCATCCAGCCGGATTTGATACTCGCCCTCTAGTTCGCCGATGCCGTCACCAAACACAGTGGCGTACTTTTCGATGACAGCTGCCATGCTGATCAGCGCACCCTCGACCGCGTAGACTTGCTCGCCTCGAGTCGCTGGTTTGTGTAGCGCATCATTGTCCGTATACTGGATCAACTTCATGCCCACACAAGCCTTCCTCCCCAGGATTGGCCGGATGTTGTCGTTGTCGACCAGTTTGCAGACGAGGATGCATTTGTAGTCGCCTCGCCAGACTCGAACGTGTACCTCACCGACCACTGTCAGTCGAGAACCGCCAAACGCAAGTATCGATGATTGACACCTGTTGACGTCCATCAGCCGCACGTCTTTAGTGGCTCGTTGATACAGCTTCAGAGGCACCACGTTACATTGGGCCCCGGAGTCGATTTGGAAGCGTATGTAGCTCCCGGAGTCCAACTTCAAGGTCACGCACTGCGAATCGTCTAACATCGCCAGTGTCGCCACCTCGCGGACCGGAAAAACCTCCTCCGACTCTCCGATCGTCCTTACTGAATTTCGCGCTCTGCTGACCGTTTTTGCCTGCATTTTTTTGCGAAATGATTCGATTTGCCACAGCAGTCGCACGTTTTGCCGAAGGCCGGACATAACTCCTTCGACTCTCGGCCATGTTGACGACCACAGTTCCAGCACTCTTTCGTTGCCTCGCTCTTAGTCGTGTGTGACGTCTCTTTCTTCTTGACGCGTTTTTTCTGGCCGACCGATTGTCGAAGTGCATGAACCGACGACGCTGAACTGCTCGACTGACCCACAATCCTCATTTGCTCGGTCATGCTCTCAGCCGCTCGACAAATCTCATCTGTTTTGGCAAGTGTCAGATTATTCTCACGCAGTAACCGTTCGCGTACCTTTGTGTCATGAATTCCAAAGATCAGTCTATCCCTAAAAATTTCGTTTGGGGTGATCGTGTCGAACTCTCAAGCCTCTGACAGCTTGCGCAGTGCAGTTTTGTATTGTTCATACGGTTCTCCGCTCTCCTGCATACGTTTGTTGAATTTGTATCTTTCGAATGGAACGTTTTTTCGTGGTTGACAATATTCTGCGAATTTTTTCAAGACGGGTAGTATGCGACGGTCGTCTCCGTCCTGCGCCCAGTCCCGGAACGTCGAGTGTACTTCTCGGCCATCCTCGCCAATAACTGTCAACAACGTCGCCACTTGCACTGCCTGCGGCTTGGCGTCCAACTCCGTAGCTAGTGCGTAGTTTTCCCACGCCGCCAGGAACTTCCTCCATTTGTCAGCGGCGTTGGTGTCGTGTATTTCTAACGGTGCAGGAACGGGCAACGCGTTAGATGCCATGTTATCGCTCAGTACGACAACTGTCACTTTCTGCCTTTTCAAGTGGAGATTCTGTGCGACACTGTACCTTTCTGGTACGCAGTAATCATCCGACCGTTGCCACCATGTGACGCTTTGTTGTTCGGTAGAATACAACAGTTATTGTACTCAGAAAAACGGGCTATAAAAGATTGTAGACATGTGCTTATTTATTGAAGGCAGAACTCATTAGCATAACAACCAAACCGGAAACATCCAAAACTAAATCAACAGGGGTCAGATTACGATTAACAGCTAATCGTCACACACATATCGTGGGTGTCGTCGTCAGACCATTCATCACTTTCTTCCATTTGTAGTATAAAGTCTTCATGTATCATAGAATCAAATATGTCGTCTGCGTGGTATTGTTTCTCGGGGGGCACTTCAGCTGTATACATCTGTTAATGTAAAAAATCAGCAATTAAATAATAGGACAACATAAAAGTTACAATACTATGGTACCATGCAATACATTAAAGACATTACATTTATTAGCTGTGACAATCAATGTACTTACCTTTAAATGCAGGATATGGAACGCAGCCCGAATGATGACTCACGGATGCGCCGCTTAGCGATTATCAGTAGCCTGGCAGGGTAATTAGCCTTGGCTAATACGCGGTCGGCTGGATCGGAAGGCAGGCCGGTTAGCTTCTCTGATTACACCCGTTATCTCAGTCAGTCCAGTGTAGTGCGCGCCTGGCGGCCGGCTGCAGACTGGGCCCACGCTAGGTGGATGGATGTCATGACACCGGGCGTATACAGTGTCTTTACACTATAATACTGATAATAATAATAATAATAAACGTATGTAGATATTAAGTTTATTATAACCAATGGAGTGTAGAATATATGCGACCATTTTCGAGTAACGGTTCGGCGCCAGTAAATTTTATTCTAACTAAAAAAACTATCCCTTCTTTTTGAAGCCCAAAATAAGACAGTACTGTGACACTGACCACTAATGACTGAAAGTTAGTAATGTTTTTAATTATTATCAAACTTGCAACTATATGTCCATGACCATGTCGTTTCTTTCAGAAACGTGTGGTTCTTGTTCCTGCCGCAACAACAACAACAGCAGAAGCTGTCCACGTGTTCGGGCCACGTTTAATTTCACCAGTCCTGGACTTCGCTGGTGGACTGTTTCGGAGTTGTTGAAATCTAAAGTAAGAGTAAACAATATCTATAATACAAACCTATGACAATGACAGTCTATGTGACGTCTATGACATATGCCGCGAATCACACAATATACAGTCGAGTTAGTATATGCCTACTCTCCTATTACGAAGCGAAACGATATTAACGTAACACGTTTGCACTGATATTTTCCGCCATCTGTGTTTATAAATAATAACTTAGTTTAACTGATTTTTAATGCAGTGCAATGACGTTTGTCAGTCATTGCCGGCGTTCCCCAACTTCGTGCATGCTAGGCATGCTGGGTGATTCTAACGCTGCACGCCACACCTTAGACTAGGGTGTCCAAAAATAGAACCACAGTTTGGTTGAAACCAGTGACCAATGCAGCAATACAATAATTATAAAATATACTATAATAGCATGAATCGTGCGTGCGTGCGAGCGTCCGTCATTCCATGCGTGCGTGCGTGCGTGCGTGCGTGCGTGCGTGCGTGCGTGCGTGCGTGCGTGCGTGCGTGCGTGCGTGCGTGCGTGCGTGCGTGCGTGCGTGCGTGCGTGCGTGCGTGCGTGCGTGCGTGCGTGCGTGCGTGCGTGCGTGGGTCTCAATCAGGCTTTGTGTTCCTCGTCAAATGGAAAGCTCCATGTGCCGGTTCTCTTCATTGCATGATTCACAAGCAGGCCCTTGCATCTAAGACACTACCCCAGGCAGTCAAGGAAACTCTTGATAGCGTCATAAGAACTGTGCATTTTGTGAAAACAAGGATATGGACTCTGTTTACGAAACGCTTCTATTCTACCCACAAGTCAGCTGGCTGTCGAAGGCAATGTTGTCCGACGTGTTTTCATTCTCAGAGAAGAAATAAAGCCCTTTCTCAGTATCCAAAACAAAATTGATCTGCTCTCAGCTTGGACAAAAGATGATTTAAAATTATGACTAGCCTACCTCTTGAACATTTTCGGACAGTTAAACTCTCCGAATGTTGAATTCCAAGGGAAAGAAAGCTTTATCATCGATTTTGTTGAGAAGATAAAAATCGTTCGTAAGTTGGAAAATTTGAGGCGCAAAAGTAGCTCGGGTAACTTTGTTATGTTGGAAAAAAGTATCAACAGTTACAGTGGAATACGATGGCGCAACGCAGACTTTGATCACTGAGCACATGGGAGCCTTGGAAATGGAGTTAACAAGATACTTCCCAGAAATATCGAATCAAACACCTAGGCTACTAAGGGACCCATTCACTGCCCCAGTGACATATATACCTGATGACAATGATGCTAACCAGACAGAGCTTTTGGGACTCCAAGAAGGTTCAGGCGCCGAGATGAAGTTCGACACTGAAACTCTCACAGTGTTCTGGTTAACGATGGCAGCTACCTACTCTAACTTGTGTGATCTGGTCTTCCGTCACCTCCTACCATTCGCCTCAACCTACCCTAACTTGTGTGATCTGGTCTTCCGTCACCTCCTACCATTCGCCTCAACCTACCCTAACTTTTGTGATCTGGTCTTCCGTCACCTCCTACCATTCGCCTCAACCTACCCTAACTTTTGTGATCTGGTCTTCCGTCACCTCCTACCATTCGCCTCAACCTACCCTAACTTTTGTGATCTGGTCTTCCGTCACCTCCTACCATTCGCCTCAACCTACCCTAACTTGTGTGATCTGGTCTTCCGTCACCTCCTACCATTCGCCTCAACCTACCCTAACTTGTGTGATCTGGTCTTCCGTCACCTCCTACCATTCGCCTCAACCTACCCTAACTTGTGTGATATGGTCTTCCGTCACCTCCTACCATTCGCCTCAACCTACCCTAACTTGTGTGATCTGGTCTTCCGTCACCTCCTACCATTCGCCTCATCCTACCCTAACTTGTGTGATCTGATCTTCTGTCACCTCCTACCATTCGCCTCAACCTACCCTAACTTGTGTGATCTGGTCTTCTGTCACCTCCTACCATTCGCCTCAACCTACCCTATATATTGAATATTGAATGGTTATTAGGTTATTGATATGAATATATCCTTCATACTGAAAGGAGGCAGTAGAACCAGAGGGTTCCAAGCAGCATTAGTTAAGGAAACGTGTAGGTTGGACACGAGAAAGAACTCACATACTACACATAGGGTGATAAATGAATGGAATAAACTGTCAAATGATTGCGTTAATGCAAGCTGTTTGGATATATTTAAACAAATTGACATATATCTGATTAGGGCGGGCTACACATAGATGCAAAAAAGTTTAGACTTTCGATAAGCCAAATCTTCAGGCGCCGAGATGAAGTTCGACACTGAAACTCTCACAGTGTTCTGGTTAACGATGGCAGCTACCTACTCTAACTTGTGTGATCTGGTCTTCCGTCACCTCCTACCATTCGCCTCAACCTACCCTAACTTGTGTGATCTGGTCTTCCGTCACCTCCTACCATTCGCCTCAACCTACCCTAACTTTTGTGATCTGGTCTTCCGTCACCTCCTACCATTCGCCTCAACCTACCCTAACTTGTGTGATCTGGTCTTCCGTCACCTCCTACCATTCGCCTCAACCTACCCTAACTTGTGTGATATGGTCTTCCGTCACCTCCTACCATTCGCCTCAACCTACCCTAACTTGTGTGATCTGGTCTTCCGTCACCTCCTACCATTCGCCTCATCCTACCCTAACTTGTGTGATCTGATCTTCTGTCACCTCCTACCATTCGCCTCAACCTACCCTAACTTGTGTGATCTGGTCTTCTGTCACCTCCTACCATTCGCCTCAACCTACCCTATATATTGAATATTGAATGGTTATTAGGTTATTGATATGAATATATCCTTCATACTGAAAGGAGGCAGTAGAACCAGAGGGTTCCAAGCAGCATTAGTTAAGGAAACGTGTAGGTTGGACACGAGAAAGAACTCACATACTACACATAGGGTGATAAATGAATGGAATAAACTGTCAAATGATTGCGTTAATGCAAGCTGTTTGGATATATTTAAACAAATTGACATATATCTGATTAGGGCGGGCTACACATAGATGCAAAAAAGTTTAGACTTTCGATAAGCCAAATCTTGTTAGATCTTGTAACATTAAGTGGTGGATCTGGGTAACCCAATAGTCGCCAGGGGGAGACTCTTGGTCCACTGCTACACATTTTGTTGGCATTTGTCAGGCGGCGTTGTCTCTGCACGTCTCCAGAGGGCGATACTTTAGACTCAAACTCAGTCTTTATTTTGACCTGTTTTTTACGCATGCACGCATGCACGCACGCACCACACAATACTACGTTTTAAAAGGATTATATTCAGCTGTTTCATTTTATGTAAAAAAAATTATTAACAAATTGCATCATACGATTTTAACGCACCGATCACGCACGTAGAAGAGCTCAGTTACACGTCAACATAGTTTCGCCATCTGCAGTCTTGGTCGCCAACAATGATGGTCGCCAAGTGTTGCGACTGCGGACTGGTCGTCGGTCGGTCTCTATCGGAGCAAAGACGCTGAATCGTGGCTCATGACTCATTTACACAGTTACAGTGCGTCTTGAGATTCTCCTACAAACGCATACACTAGAATTACATTGCATTCATTACGGGTGCCGCGACAGAGAGTCGATTTATCGCGATGGTCGCGGACTGCTCCGCAGCCCGTGGAGGAGAACCGATGGGGAGTCTTTTCACGACATCGGCGAATGAATACACTGAGTGTGATCAACCCACATTGTCCTCTGTTCAACGATTATATTTAACATGCAATACACAGATACCAGGTATTAGTTCTTCTCCTCCTTCCCTCCCCTTCACGTTTTTTACCTTCTTTCCATTCTTCCCCCTCTCCCCCTTCTTCCACCTCTTCCCATACTTCCACTTCTTCCCCATCTTCCTTTGCATTCCGATGACTTGCACCATGTGTTTCTAGAAATCTCGTCTCGCAGGAACAACCCTCACTCCAAATTGTGCCCATTTTTTGCAACACTATACCTTCCCACATTTAAATGACATGCCAAGTGTTATTATGTTGACCTCGTGATGCCATAAACTTAATAATTGTATAATGTTCAGCACAGCAAGAGACAAGACCCTTCCATTGTCACATTGTTCTCCACTTGCGCATTCCATTGAATAGGAATGTCTGTAGGAGTTATATATCATAGAAAGGTCGATACCTATTTACCAAAGAATTGCGCAGAAGGTTTTAACTGACACCGTTGACGAACTATTGGCAGATCGTAGACATAAACAAGGACCGACTCCACAGATACAACTACATTTACTACATTTCTCGTCCCTTGTCGTTTTTTTTACAGAATAGCCTCCCAAAGGTATAAACTCCGCCAGTACAATTGATATGGTCATTTAAAATATTTAATAGCTCTAGCTGTGAGTCTGGGATGACCTTCAAGATCATTTGGCGTACTGACAGTTAGCCCAGGAACAATTTATACAATTGACGGATCCATGACTGTTTGCTTAGCATCTAGGTCCATGAAGCTAACAAACATGGCCACCGCTTCCGGATATTCCATCGTATTTTTCATTGTATTTATGACCCAAACATTTGGACAAAACAAATGAAAACGTTGTTTTAGCTAGAATAGGATGTGGATTTTATCTGGCAGATGTCGCCCTAGTAATGTAATGTTTTATATGAAAGCGAGGTTGCTAAGACGAAGCTTGGCGGAGGTCATGCTCATCATTAGAATAATGACATCAGACTCTGGAGCTGTCAATTGTTACAAGGAGGCATTCAATACTCGGAACAAGCATTGAGACATAATGACGTCAGATAAATCATGTTGACACAGCCTTAACATCATAAACTAAGGAAAAGTGACGTCAGAGCTTGTAAATCAAGGAGACATGGCGCTGCGGCGATGTAATTTTTTTAAACTTATTCACTTGATGTTACACAATTTTTAAACGAATATACTTGAACACCAATGATACAGTATGTAATGCTAATGACCTTATGCTGCATGCGTACATATAATGGTGATAAAATGCAGAGTTAGTGTTGATCACCTTCTTTATCTAAGCGCTCGTGGCATAGGGGATAGGGGAAGTGCCATCAAGATGATATATAGCTCGTGGCATAGGGGATAGGGGAAGTGCCATCAAGATGATATATAGCTCGTGGCATAGGGGATAGGGGAAGTGCCATCAAGATGATATATAGCTCGCGGCATAGGGAATAGGGGAAGTGCCATCAAGATGATATAACGCTCGTGGCATAGGGGATAGGGGAAGTGCCATCAATATGATATATAGCTCGTGGCATAGAGGATAAGGGAAGTGTCATGAAGATTATATAAAGCTCGTGGCATAGAGGATAGGGGAAGTGCCATCAAGATTATATATAGCTCGTGGCATAGGGGATAGGGGAAGTGCCATCAAGATGATATATAGCTCGTTGCATAGGGGATAGGGGAAGTTCCATCAAGATGATATATAGCTCGTGGCATAGGGGATAGGGGAAGTGCCATCAAGATGATATAACGCTCGTGGCATAGGGGATAGGGGAAGTGCCATCAAGATGATATATAGCTCGTGGCATAGAGGATAATGGAAGTGTCATGAAGATTATATATAGCTCGTGGCGTAGGGGATAGGGGAAGTGCCATCAAGATTATATATAGCTCGTGGCATAGGGGATAGGGGAAGTGCCATCAAGATTATATATAGCTCGTGGCATAGGGGATAGGGGAAGAGCCATCAAGATTATATATAGCTCGTGGCATAGGGGATAGGGGAAGTGCCATCAAGATGATATATAGCTCGTGGCATAGAGGATAAGGGAAGTGTCATGAAGATTATATATAGCTCGTGGCGTAGGGGATAGGGGAAGTGCCATCAAGATTATATATAGCTCGTGGCATAGGGGATAGGGGAAGTGCCATCAAGATTATATATAGCTATGGCATAGGGAATAGGGGAAGTGCCATCAAGATTATATATAGCTATGGCATAGGGGATAGGGGAAGTGCCATCAAGATTATATATAGCTCGTGGCATAGGGGATAGGGGAGCTGCCATCAAGATGATATAACGCTCGTGGCATAGGGGATAGGGGACGTGCCATCAAGATGATATATAGCTCGTGGCATAGAGGATAAGGGAAGTGTTATGAAGATTATATAAAGCTCGTGGCATAGAGGATAGGGGAAGTGCCACCAAGATTATATATAGCTCGTGGCATAGGGGATGGGGAAGTGCCATCAAGATGATATATAGCTCGTGGCATAGGATATATGGGAAGTGCCATCAAGATTATATATAGCTCGTGGCATAGGGGATAGGGGAAGTGCCATCAAGATTATATATAGCTCGTGGCATAGGGGATAGGGGAAGTGCCATCAAGATGATATATAGCTCGTGGCATAGGAGATAGGGGAAGTGCCATAAAGATTATATACAGTTCGTGGCATAGGGGGTAGGGGAGTGCCATCAAGATTATATATAGCTCGTGGCATATGGGATAGGGGAAGTGCCATCAAGATGATATATAGCTCGTGGCATAGGAGATAGGGGAAGTGCCATAAAGATTATATACAGTTCGTGGCATAGGGGATAGGGGGAGTGCCATCAAGATTATATATAGCTCGTGGCATAGGGGATAGGGGAAGTGCCATCAAGATTATATATAGCTCGTGGCATAAGGGATAATAGGTGTGGAAACTGAAAACTGGAAATCAGGTTTGACAGGGTTTGACAACACGAGGTACCAAGTAGAAGGTTGTTTAATAAGACAATATAAGAATGGTAAGTGTATATGTATGTATGTATGTATGTATGTATGTATGTATGTATGTATGTATGTATGTATGTATGCATGCATGCATGCATGTATGTACGTACGTACGTACGTACGTATGTATGTATGTATGTATGTATGTATGCATGAATGCATATATGTTTATGAATGCATTTATATATATACATGTATGTATGTATGTATGTATGTATGAATGAATGAATGCATATATGTTTATGAATGTGTATATATATATATATATATATATATATATATTCATAAACATATATGCATTTATGCATACATGCATACATATATACATACATACACACATAAACTTAGTATTCTTATATTGTCTTTGTTTTATATATATATATATATATATATATATATATATATATATATATATATATATATATATACATGTATATGCGGCTGCACATTTCTATCTGGAGTACTGCCAGCACTGTCGGTGTGACAAAGTCAAGGTCTACTCCAATGCCCCATTGAAAGGAACGTGTTGTTGCAGTAAGAAACTCGCAGACATTGTATCCACGGGGAGATCAATTAACTTTACATCTGACAGCACGATTACAAAAGTTGGCTTTCATATTGAGTACTTTGTAGGTAAGGCAAATTATGCATTAAACATGTATGCTGGCCAATTTAATTTAGTATGTTTATTTTGTTAGACTGTACGATTTCCAGTGTACTTAAATCTCGGAGCTAAATATACATATCAAAACGACAGGAACCGGTGTCATTTAACATGACATCGCCTCCGCTGCGAGACACTTTCATGTATGCACAGACGAGACGATGTCCTCTTCCTTTATACTCTAACAATCACACGCCACACGAAGACACACGCCACACGAAGACACTCGCCACACGAGGACACTCGCCACACGAGGACACTCGCCACACGAGGACACTCGCCACACGAAGACACTCGCCACACGAGGACACTCGCCACACGAGGACACTCGCCACACGAGGACATTCGCGCACAAACACGAGCACTGAGTCTTCTTTTTGTGAAATATGATCAGAACATTTTTATTTCGCTTGTTATTGAACATCGATGTTTTGAGACGGCCCGTAACATTGATATAGTTCTGTTAACGTGTTAACGTGTAAAACTTTTTCACACGCACACGCACTAGCACACGCACACGTGCGTCCACACACACGCACGCACATGCACACACGCGTACGCGCACACGCACACAGGGCATACATACCAGGATAACATATTCGTTCTTATTGCAGTTATTTATTACTCCAAAATATGCTTACAGTATGGAAATATATTTGTTTTTTTATGTTGGTAATGATTGTAGTAACACGGCTCCTTTGAGTGCTGACAATATAACCAGGTCCGCCCTGGTCCGCCTGTTAGGCTGTCCCTGCTGAACGGCAAGGTCAATATTAAAAAACTGTTAACGGTCAAATTATTATATTTTTTAATGTGATTGAATTATACACATTGGGACAACCAATATGTTGCAATATTACTTTCAGGGAAAATCCATGATTTTATAGCTAATGAATGATATCATGTTCTTTGAAGTATATTTATGTTAATAATCCGAACCTCTACTCTGGCAAGGAATACAGTGTTAAGATAAATAGTTAACCGGGAATTTCAAATAAATGAACCAATCCCGAACCACCAAGTCAGCCACTATTGGCATTCATTTTCCAGAACATGTATACATGTCTACGTAACTGTTATTTTCACGTGTAAGCAAGTAAGTATAATGAGTATATAAATCCCAATACATGCCGATAGTTGCCTTTCATGTTAAAAAAGGACAGTAATGTGTGGAGGGCTAATACAATCCTTTTCTCTGTTTACAGCGAATCGTGCTGGAATTATTTACTTTCAGTTTGGAGTCACACTCGTCTTATCGCTACGACTCAGTGAAGGTATATAACGGCCATAACGGCAACGCGCCATTGGTAGGGACGTATTGCGGCTCAACAAACCAGCAGTTGTCCACTCTACTTGGAGCTCTGTGTTTATCACCTTCACGCCTGATGGCAAGACCACCTACTTAGGCTTCTATATTAAGTACTGGACAAGAGAGGAAGAATGCTACATTATATTTATGAACAAATTAATCATGTGTTGTTAATTTATTGCAAACATGAACATAATTATGCACCTGTGAACAATGTTCTTCTTCGATTATAATCATTACCGACTTTATCTTTCATTCAAGAGCATCGACAAAATATCGGAAACAATGGTGACTTACGAACACATGCAAAGATCGAGAGACGAGTAATTGTTCTAACATGTTAAGAAAGTTCGTAAAGTCTGAAAGTATTCTTAATTATCGACTTATCGCTAATTGACTTCCACATCGAGTTCGATAATCTAATTTGTGTTTTCACACCAGTCGTTTTGGGCACAAACAAGTGTTCAACTTGTTCAGCCAGTTGTTGAATCGGTGCAGTTGTGTTATTCATATTCAGGCTTCAGATGAAAAGTTTGCAGTTTGACGATTGTGTGGTATGTTCTTAGGAAGCTCCCGTTGTTGGTTCAGTAAATAGAGTTGTTCTGTTGCAGTTAAATAATATGTGTTCTTTATCACGCCAAATTAACAGCGGTCACTCGAAGAAGACGTTCGATATGCCTTTGATGAGGAAGAAACAGTGTGACCCGAATTGTAGAAGACCACTATGGTTGAAACAGGAGATAATATGTCTGAAATCTAACATTCTTATATCGTACCCGCATTATATAAGTGTGGATGTCGCATAAATTAGTAACAATAGTAGTGAAACATGGTACCATTATCTTAAACAGTTTCACACGTACAGACATGTACAGACCAGTGTGGATAACTTTAGTAAATGTGTAAATCATTAGAAAGGTTGACTGTACACCACACAGTGGGCATAAATAAAAAATCCTTTTCAACATGGGTTCCTAAAGACATGGTCACGTTTACAAAAAAATTCCTGAAAAATAAATCGCTAAATAGTTAAATGAGGGTTGATAAGTAAACATTATTTACGCTGATTTTTACAAAGTGTTTAAAGTTTCGATGAAATGCCACATCTATGTGTTTTCCACTTAAACTAAAAGCCTTTCCATAAACATATGCATATATAAAAAATATTAATCAATGGAACTGCTGTGATAAGATAACAATCTTCATAAAATAGCAATCAGGAAAGAAGGTGCGAATTATATATGTATCAATATTTATTTCACCATAACAGTTACAGTTAAAGTGACATTTCGACACATGCACTTAGCAGTAGTGAAACAGAGTTCTGAAGTAGCCATCGTTGCAGTGGGCGAACCCATACTTGTCGCAGCAGCATCGGCAGCAGTGGTGTCCAAGGTGTGGATTCCATGGAGGAAACACGGGCCACTTCGACGTCGGCCTCTGTCTCATATTGATGATGTTCCCCGATTGAATCTGCGGTTCCTCTTTGCGCGTCTCGCAGCAGCACGCGCCGTATCTGCACGTCACCTTGCACAGCTGCGCTGTAAACATGGCATACGTAGATACATACAATATCCGACCGACCGACCGACCGACCGACCGACCGACCGACCGACCGACCGACCGACCGACCGACCGACCGACCGACCGACCGACCGACCGACCGACCGACCGACCGACCGACCGACCGACCGACCGACCGACCGACCGACCGACCGACCGACCGACCGACCGACCGACCGACCGACCGACCGACCGACCGACCGACCGACCGACCGACCGACCGACCGACCGACCGACCGACCGACCGACCGACCGACCGACCGACCGACCGACCGACCGACCGACCGACCGACCGACCGACCGAGAAAAAAAGAACCAACTTAATAGGTCGACAGCGACAATAGATTCGTACTAGTTGAACATTTCACCAATACTCTTCATAAAACGCGTTATATTGAAACATATCGTACTACAGCTACGTTAATAGTCATAATACAACCTATACATACCCATTGTTGTCAATACTTACGGCATTTTAAATCTGAAATAAGCCAAAACGAGGTCGTCATTAGCGTCGTAACTGTGAATAACAGATGGAGTTTGGGGGCACAAGGAGGAGGAAATTGAGAAGATGTAAAGCATTATACATATTTATCAATACTTAACAGTGGCGCACATTAGCACATGGATGCATACGTGGGCGGTTGTCTATTGGGTAGTGTCGGGCAAAGCGTACCCTTTTGGAGACAAATACGATTTCGCCTACTTATTTTAATTACAGGCGAAAACGTTAGAATGGTCACATATACACACGTCTTATCTAAGTGGAAATATAATTTCAGATCCTTAGCAAAAACACAACAAAACAACAACAGCAACAATATTACACTTTTGTTGCAGTCCTACACATTTTGCAAATTTCGTCATGTTGGGCAAAGCGCAACCCCGGTTGACTACTGGCCCACTACTGTATGTTATATGGTGTGTTATCATTATATATGGGTGTGTGTGTGTGTGTGTGTGTGTGTGTGTGTGTGCGTGCGTGCGTGCGTGCGTGCGTGCGTGCGTGCGTGCGTGCGTGCGTGCGTGCGTGTGTGTGTGTGTTGGCTATACACTTATTGGAGCACTAACGCACAGCGTGGGTGAGTAGACGAGCGCACGAGCAGAGCTCCTATGTCTTAGTGAATTGACCTAACCGAGTGGTTCATTTCACAAATAGTCGTAAAAATGTAGATTAATTTCCAAGAACCTCCCGTTGTGGTTTTCAATTTACGTTGCCCCGCATTGCATGGGTTAATGGAATTACACAAATAATGTATGGCATATTTAGTACTCGTATGAACCAATGACACCTACTATAGGAAAGCACAGAGGACAACTAAATATATATTTCACTTTTCTTTGGAATGCTATTAAATGATTAAGGCTGCTGAATTTGTTATGGACAAACAATTTAAATTGATGTAACGTTCTTGGAGTGGTGTTTCCGCTCAAATCGAATCTGCCCAAATTGTGATTCATGTTGCATCGTTTGATTGGTAGATTATGCCAATGGAAGTGGCATTTGCCGAGATAGGTGGGGTGCGCTTTGCCCCATAATAATCTGTTTCGTTCAGTTCATATTGTTTTTGATCTACATGATCAAATGCCACTGCGGCTGATGCTACCAATTTCCTATTCGGGATTGAGAAGCATGAGTATTTTTTTTAATAAATGAACAAGAACTACATTTATGAGAAGTCGTGTTTTTCGCAGGCTATGACATAACACGTGCGACTCGATACATTTAAAGTCAGAAAATACAAATGAATGAATAAGAAGAACACTTACGTAGCCCGTAGTTGGCATATCTAATCTGCAAACGAAAAACGTAAATCGTTGAAACCCGCCATGAACTAGGACGTCAGCCATGAACACCCATCAGTCCTTCTCCAGCTAGCGATTGTGAGGCCAATTCGCTGAAGAAGGCCGTGAGACACGGCCGAAATATTGGGAGACGAAAACCTAGATTCTTGTGAGGTGAACAATTCTAAAAATTGTTCCAATGTCTTCTCATTAGGATATTATGAATTTACATTGAACCATTTTCAAACAGTCTCAAAGAGGTACTTCGGAAATAAAGTATTTAATCCGTTAACAAAACGAGCACTGAAAACATTATATATAAAGTATATTGATATTATTCGTTCTTGTCGAAAATAAACAAGTAAACAAACAGAGAAACAGGTTCACATATTGGGTCATAGTCATAACGTTGCAGAGCTTAATAGTAGAGGACCAGCTTGTTTAATTGTGAAACAAGTCTCTGCTCACCCTACAGCATTTCAACGGGATGAACCTCGGAGAGTTGACATATCCATCATGTTGACGCTGCATAACAGAATGTATTTATATGACAACGGTATATATCGTTTGGCATTAGGCGCATAACATATGTATGTTATAACTTGTTATATGCATTTTTAGCATTGGATTTAGTTATATATAAACACAATTGATGACGGTGTGTATGTGTTATAATAAACATGCCTGTTGCCCTGAAGCATGATGACGTCAGAACCAAAACAGCGCGGTGCACCGTGGGCCTTATCAGGGGTCGGATAAGCGACTGTCCCGCCGATTTTGTGAGTAAACAAAGGCAACGATGCCGTTACTTCATCGACACGTTGCAATTAATTTGATTACTACGTCAAAAACCAACTGCTGCGTGCCGCACTGTCATTCTACTAGTAAACGACACAACCGCTTAAGTCGGCATGTGTTGGCACGAGATGAGCAACTCAGGAAACGGTGGATTGTGCTCATTAGAAACGACAATCTTCGCATGAACTCTAACAGCATATTTTTGTGGCAGCCGAAGGACTTACGTTGAAAACACCCCTACTCAGGGGCGTCCGCAGGAATTTTTCCAGGATGCCCATGCCCCTACTATATTTCCGTGGACACCAGAATGGCCGAGTACGATCAACGAGTACAATGATAAAGTGGCTGAAGAATGTTTATCAAAATGTCCGGGCCATAATCTGAATAGTTCATAGTCGGAAAAGCCAGCTCTTCTAACGTTGGGTATTCCGGCGTTGTCCCCAGCTGGACGGCGACTCAGCAGGCGAACTACACGGAACTCATCGCCCATGGCTACGTCTGATTGTTCCAGTGTAAGTATATAAATCCATCTGTGGTTGCAAATAAATCAAAAGATACCCGACCCCTTTCTTTGGCCGTTTCACGATTAAATTTAAATATCAACTTGACTTATTATGATATGAACACATCACAACATGTCGTATACATTGGTACGGCTATAGAAATATTTTAAGGCCCAAATATGGGTTGTTAAAAACCAAGACATCGTGGTCATGTATTATGTACAACTTTAGATTTATTATATATTTCATAATGCACTGTTTTTTCAGGAACACATGCCAGTCTGCAGTGAACCAATGTAATGTGATGGAGAGATTGCTGAGGCAAGCTGTCTGTCGTTGATGTCAGCAGTGATAGCATCATAGGGGCACTCGAGGCTTTTCCACTCGCATCAAGAACTATAACTTAACGTTTCACGAGGTATTCAACAATAGACATGCAAGAATACAGAAATGGCACAACACCCACGGATTCTGTTCAGTCAGCTACGAGTGGTTCCGCGATGTTCTTCATGCTTTGTAGGTGCTCTTGTAGAATTCGCATTATAGTCTCACGGTCAGAGACCAAAACAAATGTTTACATTACTTTGCAGTTCCTTCACCCTGCAAAGAAAAAAATGCAAAAGTAAAATGACACCTTATGGACAATTATATCTAGCGTAGCTTATATGCAATGTAAGGATTCTCATCTTTGTTGTACAAAGTGTATGTACTGTTGTAAATTACACTGTACTTTATGTTTAGCAATGACCATTAATGGCCTTATAATATATATATATATATATATATATATATATATATATATATATATATATATATATATATATATATATATATATATATATATATAGTTGAATGGGTCAAATAAAGAACATGTCTGTCTGTTTGTTCGGAAGTGGCTTTGTATACACTAATATAGTATATTACTAATAAAGTACAGTAGAAGGATACAACTGACCTGTAGAGAATCTCTGTAGTTGTGGTCGTGAGGTCTCGGCACGCAGTCCGACGCTTGAGCGCTTCTATTGTGTTCTTGTCGACCACTTTCTCCGGTAAAATCTCACCGTTGATGTCATTTTCGCGAAACAAGACTAACGCCTCGTGCATGGGGTTGTGTGTTAACCCACTTACCAAGGCATGGCAACCCGGGACCACTAATTATGCCCACGGAGCACCGAGCACCCCGTTTGTTTTGAATTCTGACGTCATCATGCAATGGGTCTATTGACACAGCAACCGTTGTGATGGAAGTAGGGCCTACTGGCCTTGGCTTTTTAATGGCTGTCAACGAAATAATCTTTATAAAATATGAATTCGTTCGCTTAGCCCGTGACTATTCCCACAATGTTATATACAAATAATCAATTATACTGCTGGCCGCTCTAAATACAACCAAACTAATCCTGAGTACAAATTTAAATTGCAAGAAATTGTGGGTGCCACCATTAACTGCATTTTCATTTCGACTTTTCGCTCCCTCGCATGGGACACAATTTGCGAAAACTCATACCTATTTATTACCGACTACGCCAGCTCTTTGTGCCAATGTGTTGGTGAAATCATCGGACAAACTGTTAAATTAGTTTTGGTCCGAACGAACCGAAAGATTGCAAAACTGTCGAAGTAGTTTGTAGGAGATGTGATGAGGCTAAGTTCACTTTCCCAAGTTACCCGATCTAACGATCAAAGTTAATCCTTTCGTTGATTTTAGCAGAAGTACGCACAGAAGTACGCATAGAAGTACGCACAGAAGTACGCACAGAAGTACGCATAGAAGTACGCACATAAGTACGCACAGAAGTACGCATAGAAGTACGCACAGAAGTACGCACAGAAGTACGCATAGAAGTACGCACAGAAGTACGCACAGAAGTACGCACAGAAGTACGCACAGAAGTACGCACAGAAGTACGCACTCTTTATTAGACCAATTGCATAGGTTACTTCAGCTATTCACACACTAGAAATATGGACACCAACTAACCTGGTTGGCGAAGAGCTAAATGGAAGGAGAAAGCCGCCCTAACGTATTCATATAATGTTCACTATCGATTAAAAGATCTCGTAAAAAATCCTATAACAATATCTTTTTGTTTGATCAAACAAGTTTGATCAAACAATATCTTTTTGTTTGATCAAACAAACAAATTTAGTCATGTTCTGCAAGTTCACAACTATGCACAATCTGAGCAATATTAATGTACCAAGTTGCCATACTTAAGGTTATATGGCGGATTTCAAAATGGTCTTGATAATTTCACACACAAACATTGGTTTTATACGTACAAGAGCTGTGATTGCTGACACCATCCAGACCAACACACAACCTGCCAGGATTACTGCGATCTTCATTCTGTTCTGGAGGTACACACAGTGGTTTGTTTTGAATAAATACGACAAATTATCTCATCTAACAATCTATTCCAATACATGAAAGCAGTTATATATTGTTTATATTCACATGGTACACTTTCCATTAGACTGACGGGTTTGCTGATAAACACCTGCATTATTGTAATGCTTTACATATCCCGAAAGACCGTCAGTCAATGTTATATGCATTAACCCAATCAAATTCGTGCTAGCTATTTCCAATGCACTGCTTACAGTTATACGAATCCATCAAACTACAGACTGACATCTTTCTCTATCAAAAAACTTAAGCATTGTTTATTATTGTAGTAATCCAATCATAGTTGGCAATACTCACGTCGTCTTCCGAAGGCTGTTCTTGAAAAATAGTATTCTGCAACAGCGAGGAATGCAAAGACTCTGCAACGCAGTAGCTAATTTATACAACGAAATACTTGCCACGTGACTGCCGTCGGCGCAGATAATTGGTTCTTAATTGGGTGACCTGTCGTATTCTCTTCCTACCCAAATCATGGGTGTTCTGGAATCGAACCACGAGTCTCGTTACCCTAGATTCCAATGAAAAAGAAAAATTGGAGAAACTAGTAGATCATATAAATAAAAAAAACTTAAGGCGTTTCTATGTGACCCCTGACATATTCGTACGTCAATAGGACTACGTTGTAATTCTCTCTGTATTTCAAACATAAAAGTAGCGCAAATGCAAACCAGGTTTGTTAGTCTATTAGCATTATTCAGTATATTACTTTGTCGTTTCGCCACTGCCGTCGGCAAACTGTCTTGGACGACCACTCTGGCTGTGCAAGTGGTTGTCGCCCAAGACAGGTTCTGCTGTACTCAACAGTTGCTATTTGGATGATCGTGATATTGTCGGCATCACTGGCGTGGCCGTTCCACAGACAAACACAAAGCATATTATGTGTTTTACCCATATCCTTTCTTAACTTGCTAAGCCACACATTTATTGATACTGCGTGTCACACTTGACTAAAGCAGATCCATGTCCACACACCTCACTATTTCCAAAAACAGCGCGTTATAAATAATTTAGGTTTTAATTCAGTTCAATTTCAATTCAACCTGCGACCTGAACTCGTTTGCGTCGAAATTGTAAGAAATTATAACCTATAATGTTTTGTGTGCAGAATGTCATGTAATTTTTGCAGACCCGTCGTCGAACGTATACCGTGACGGCATGATGTATTATGACTTAAGCATATGGGGATACTCATCAGCGAAACCATGTTTTATTAGGGGGAAGGTGTAGCAAGAAGTGGGAGGTTGGTTCTAAAAACGGTGGGAGACGGGAGATGGGCTTAAAAATAGGTGTGTGGTTGGCCTAAACATAATTGGGAGGTGGGAGTTTGAGGTGGGATGTGTTAAAGGTTAACGTGAGTTCATTGTTCGTGTATCTTGAAGTGTTATGTTACAACAATGAACACCGTAACAGTATTTGACGTGACTGTGTAGTTTGCGTATCTTGAAGTGTTATGTTACAACACTGAACACCGTAACAGTATTTGGCGTGACTGTGTAGTTTGAGTATCTTGAAGTGTTATGTTACAACAATGAACACCGTAACAGTATTTGGCGTGACTGCATAGTTTGTGAAGCTGACAGTGTTCATATCAACGCCTCCTGTTGCGACTCAATTACAAGTGTAAGAATGTTAAAATGATTGAGGACATTTAGACGTGGTTAAATAATACCTGTGTTTACGCGCCTATGCGCCCACGAATGGAAATTTCCGCTCGCATTTACCGGACTTCGCCAACTGTGCGTGTTTTGGGGCTGTATCTAGATGTTTATAACAAGCGGTATTCTAAACAATCTTTCCTTGACATACTTACAACTATGACAAACTACGTCTCGCTCCAGTTCACTTGTACCTGTTGGCGACCAACAAGTTGTGGTGAAATGTTAAACAGAGTGACGACTCACCTGCACTGGCTGAATGTTAAACAGAGTGACACACCTGCACTGGCTGAATCTGCTTCTTGTGTACAGACGTGTAGTTCA
The DNA here is from genome assembly GCA_963662155.1 of Lamellibrachia columna. NCBI lineage: Eukaryota > Metazoa > Annelida > Polychaeta > Sabellida > Siboglinidae > Lamellibrachia > Lamellibrachia columna. The sequence continues at coordinate 27,104,507 of OY759274.1, read as the reverse complement.
GAAACGATTGATCGATAAAAGAACCACCACATTGCTGTCCACACGAGCTATGTAAACTAGTTTTGGCATTATTCACGTAATTCTTGGTATTCATAAACGGAGCCTGCCACATCCCTGTAATTCTTGGTAGTCATAAACGGAGCCTGCCGCATCCCTGTAATTCTTGGTAGTCATAAACGAAGCCTGCCGCATCCCTGTAATTCTTGGTAGTCATAAACGGAGCCTGCCACATCCCTGTAATTTTTGGTATTCATAAACGCAGCCTGCCACATCCCTGTAATTCTTGGTAGTCATAAACGAAGCCTGCCGCATCCCTGTAATTCTTGGTAGTCATAAACGGAGCCTGCCACATCCCTGTAATTCTTGGTATTCATAAACGCAGCCTGCCACATCCCTGCAATTCTTGGTAGTCATAAACGGAGCCTGCCACATCCCTGTAATTCTTGGTAGTCATAAACGGAGCCTGCCACATCCCTGTAATTCTTGGTAGTCATAAACGGAGCCTGCCACATCCCTGTAATTCTTGGTATTCATAAACGGAGCCTGCCACATCCCTGTAATTCTTGGTAGTCATAAACGGAGCCTGCCACATCCCTGTAATTCTACCTCCATCGGCGAACATGTCTACCTCCGTCAGACGCACATTGTTCAGCAACGATTAGCAACAGTAATTCAATAATTACGGTCAGTAGTATAGACTGTATGGCACTGGGCAATATGGGCACAATCGGCCAGGTATGTATCAAGATATGTACTTTCAAGGGGACAAAATTTAAGTTTAATTCAGACAACTTGAAAAAATCCAGTCCTGCACTAGTTGGCAGGTCTTCCTGACTCCTTGCTATACACACTTACTGAATACGAGCTGTTTTACATGTTGCGCCAACGTCTTCTCATTCGGTTTGACCTTATTTATAGATTGATGTGTTGAATACCGTTATGCGCCATGCCTTTAGAACAGCCAAATATAACCGCTTAGAATACCAGCGTTCATGTCAGTGCGACCTCACCAGTACGGCTTGCCAGTTGGCTTATTAACATTTGTGAATTTATTATCGCAGCACATGCAAATGCCACCCGAGGTCAGAGGGAATGGTAACTCTCCGTAGAAAACAATTAAATAACGGGACATGTTTGTTGTATATGACGTGCGAAGCAGGTAAAATGACAGCGTTCGTGTCAGGGTGACATGACCGGCAGCGATGGCCAGACATCACAATGTGGCGAAAACATGATGCTTAAGGGCGGCTGCTTATGTGTCGGTTGTCAGTTCATGACACAGTGCGTAGTTTCCTATGACAAACATTTCAACAGTGTCTAAAATTGTCTGACGGTTTTGTACCAGGTTTTGTACCAGGTTTTGTACCAGGCGTTACACCTGAACATGTGGTTGTTTTTGCCACGAACTTGCTCAAATCTTGGAAGCAACTTGCCACATCTCCTCTGCCAGCCGCAGTGTCAAACACAGCACCGTTTTATTTCAATTTGGTATTTAGAAGCGCAACATTACAATGTTAATCATCATATGAAACTGTTCAACAGGAAAGGCTCGCGTAGTCGCCATTGTGTAAATTTAGGAAAAACACTTGCTTTCAAACATCGTTCTCATAATTTTTTTTCAAAGTTGTAAAACTTAATGACTGCAACATTATTGTTTTATTTATGTGCATACTAAGATGGATGACAATATACATATCATTAATGTGTCGTAATTAATAAACTACGACCAGACCCTCATCGTGCCCCAGCACCGTCAACTCATTATTCACAATCCGTGTCGGCGGCGAGATCGAGTGAGCACGGACTGTCCAGGAGTCAGCAGCAGAGGAGGTAAGACATCGTCTGGTCTTCTCTGCAGTCATATTTCACTGACTACGTGTGTGTGTGTGTGTGTGTGTGTGTGTGTGTGTGTGTGTGTGTGTGTGTGTGTGTGTGTGTGTGTGTGTGTGTGTGTGTGTGTGTGTGTGTGTGTGTGTGTGTTTGTGTGTGTGTGTGTGTGTGTGTGTGTGTGTTTGTGTGTGTGTGTGTGTGTGTGTGTGTGTGTGTGTGTGTGTGTGTGTGTGTGTGTGTGTGTGTGTGTGTGTGTTTGTGTGTGTGTGAGACACACACATACTTATGAGCATGGACTATAAGTATGTATGCCAATGTTATGGCTGTCGTGGTCGTTTCTGATCGACCAACACAGTTGCGCAGGCGTTTGAGTGCTGGTAGGGATTCAGCAGAGCCATGTTTGGTCGGACCCCGCTGGTAGGGATTCAGCTGGTACTAATACCGTTTTCACGACTGCTGATACTTCTTTCGTTTTCCCCACATTTCCAGTCTAGTGACGCTGGGCGATGAGTTCAGCGGTTTCGTGGTGTCTATGTGGGGGGGGGCGGGTTCAACGGTTTCGTGGTGTTGGTGAAACTTTTTCACGACGTCAGTCGGCCCGCAGCAAGTACATGGTTCTGTAGTTAGTGTTTTGTGCCTATCACTTCTTGTCTTGATCTTTCTGTGCAACAGCCCGCCTGGTGTCCGGGGAGCTAAGCCAGCCAACAGGTGTAAGCTGTCTATATTGGTAGGTTTCAGGCAGCCCATTACGATTCGGCAACAGCCATGTAGGGCACAGTTGCTTGCATGTGTTGGTCTTGTCGATGCAGCACAAGCGCATTCGGCAGTAGAAGCAAGTTCTGTCAAGTTGGACACCAAGGTTCACTGGTGTTGTTTGATAGTGTTCTATCAAGGTGGACACCAAGGTACACTGGTGTTGTTTGATAGTGTTCTGTCAAGGTGGACACCAAGGTACACTGGTGTTGTTCGATAGTGTTCTGTCAAGGTGGACACCAAGGTACACTGGTGTTGTTTGATAGTGTTCTGTCAAGGTGGACACCAAGGTTCACTGGTGTTGTTTGATAGTGTTCTGTCAAGGTGGACACCAAGGTACACTGGTGTTGTTTGATAGTGTTCTGTCAAGGTGGACACCAAGGTACACTGGTGTTGTTTGATAGTGTTCTGTCAAGGTGGACACCACGGTACACTGGTGTTGTTTGATAGTGTTCTGTCAAGGTGGACACCAAGGTTCACTGGTGTTGTTTGATAGTGTTCTGTCAAGGTGGACACCAAGGTACACTGGTGTTGTTTGATAGTGTATATATATATATATATATATATATATATATATATATATATATATATATATATATATATATATATATATATATATATATGCATTAAGCGTTTCTGGCTTAGATGAAAATAAGTAGGCAAAATCGTGTTTGTCGCCAAAGGGGTGCGCTTTGCCCCACCCTACTCTACATAGAGTTACAGTTAGTCTTCAAACACCATCACTGTGTTTGCTAAAACAAATGTACCCATCATAATATCAAGGGGCATTGAGACAGATATACGGCGGTGATAACAACATTAATTAACCCAGTTTATGCAACCAGCAGCAGGGTGACCTTATTTTAAAACTTGGCAGACGTTTCCAAAACAAACGTATATATCACTCGCTTGAATTGTCACGCACTCAAATAGTCCATCATGTGCGGTTGTTGTGTCGACTGCAACTTGGTCGACATTTACAGACCCCAATGTATTATGTTGCAGGTAACTCTTCATATATGTGTGTGTTCTCAGCAGACAGCTGTTTGATAGGTTCCAATGTATATGTACTTTGATTAGTTGTAGCAATTTGGGAGTCTTCAGCCGTGTGTTCCGCTGTTTGCTGTTTAGCAGGGACCTTTCCGAACAATCAACGTCATTTTCGTCCATACATTTCAGCAAAGTCCGTTTGCTCGCAAAACGAGTATAAAGAGTGCGGATTATTTCCTCATTGTGTTGGTGCCTACTCCTTTCCTTACACCTGCCAATACTTCTGAATTTGATAAGAGATACATCCATGAAGACAAGTGCATTTTTCAGCACTGATCCGATATTTGGTTTCTATGGTGATGCTGCTGATCTGCAGCCTGCTTATTACTGATGCGTCTGCATTTTAAGTTTTCCTGTAGACCTGGACTGAAGTAAAAATGGTATAGATATTTGCAAGTATATACTGAAACACACAGATCACACTTAACATCGCACAACTGATTTTATATGCATCATTGATGTATACAATTCCATTTATTGTTACAACATTTAAACGCTAACTAGTATTATCGCGATAATTACGATATGTCTACATCACGCTTACTGGAGGCAAGACGCACTGAAGTATATATAGAGTTCGGGGCAAGACGCCACTGAGGGCACATGATTTAGTCACATTTTGTAGGCGTGCTCGGGGGATGGGGATGGTCTGTACATTAAAAATAAGACTATACGTGTTTTCTACGATTGTTCCAAGTTACGTGATCTACGTCAAACGTCCACGTACGTTTTGGGGCATACAATTGTATCCATCAATGGCATTGGCATTGCCCTATTAAGACTTGACTGGGTGCTGCAAGGAATCGTGTAAACTTTTGCAGTAGTTGCCTTTTCTCACGTGCAACGTCGGGCAACTCGGATAGTCATTCGTCACTAATGTTTGGGTATTACATAATATAACCACACTGCAACATGACGACATAATATCGTGTATCTCAAAATAATAACTTCATGAATAACTCTACCCATTTACCTTGTCCACTCACAAAAATGCTGAACTTGTCATTGAAAGAGGGACGGTCCCCGTTCGAGAGGAAAGAAACATGATAGCATTATTTATAAAGCTACGCAGACCAGTGAATGTAAAAGAAAGTTTGATTGGACACCGCACAGTGTGCATAAATAAAAACTCCCTTTCAACATGGGTTCCCAAAGACTTGGTCATGCCCACAAAAACCTTTCTTAAGAATAAATCGCTATATGCGAAAATGAGGGGTCACAAATAAATAATATTTACTTAGATTGTTTCATAAAGTGTTTGAAGTTTCGATGAAGAGTATTTGTCAATGGTACTGTTGTGATAGCATAACATCCTTCCTAAAATAACAATCAGGAAGGAAGGTGTGAACATTCTGTATCAATATTTATTTCACCATAACAGCTACAGTTAAAGTGACATTTTGATATATGCACTTAGCAATAGTTCTGAAGTAGCCATTGTTGCAGTGGGCGAATCCATACTTGTCGCAGCAGCTTCGGCAGCAGTGGTGTCCAAGGTGTGGTTTCTTTTCACGTCTCGCAGCAGCACCGACCGACCGACCGACCGACCGACCGACCGACCGACCGACCGACCGACCGACCGACCGACCGACCGACCGACCGACCGACCGACCGACCGACCGACCGACCGACCGACCGACCGACCGACCGACCGACCGACCGACCGACCGACCGACCGACCGACCGACCGACCGACCGACCGACCGACCGACCGACCGACCGACCGACCGACCGACCGACCGACCGACCGACCGACCGAACCCCCGGTTCACTACTGGCCCACTACTGTATGTTATATTGTATTGTATTGTATATCTATGGTGATATATTTTGCCATACATTTATTGGAGCAGTAATGCACAGCATGGGTGAGTAGACCCTGTTTAGTTAAAAGTAAAGGTCGAACTATACATCATAAAACAATTAAAAAGCCAGCGCATGAGCATATCTCCTATGCATTAGTCAATTGACATAACCGAGTAGTTTATTGCACAGATAGTCTTTAAAAGGCCGTAGAGATATTAAACAGATTACTTTCTAAGACATTATAATTTACAATGCGAGTGCGTGTTACCCGCATTGAATGGGTCATTGGAGTTACATAAATAACATATGGCATATTATTACTCGTATGAACCGATGACATCTATTATAGGAAGATATAAGAGACGTCTAAATAGCTATTTCATATTTTTGTTTTGTGTAAGTACCCATGCTATTCAACGTTTAAAGCTCAAATCGAATGTGCCCAAATTGTGCTTCATGTTGCATCGTTCGATTGGAAGATTATGCCAATGGACGTGGCATTTGCTGAGATAGGTGGGGTGCGCTTTGCACCATAATAATCTGTTTCGTTAAGTTCATATTGTTTTGGATCTACACGATCAAATACTAATCCCCTAAGCGGGAGGGAGAAAGGAAGTTACTTTTTTATAAATGACCAAGAACAGCATTTATGAGAAGTCGTGTTTTTCGCAGGCTATGACCTAACATGTGACATAACATGTGACATAACATGTGACATAACATGTGCGACTCGATACATTTAAAGTCAGAAAATACAAATAAATGAAAAACAACAACACTTACGTAGCCCGTAGTTGGTACCTCTAATCTGCAAAAGTAAAACATAAATCGTTGAAAGTATAAACACTTCGGTTTCTTGGATTGTTATACATACACATTGTTTACTTCACAAGACATTTATTTCTCATATCGGAATACTTCGGCCGTGTCTGACGGCCTTCGTCAATAGACTGGCTACAACAACGAAGTATATACAGCTTTTAGACCGTTTCGGGAAAAAAAACAAGTTACATCCACCGTACAAAGCCTGCCGTGAGCCGAGACGTTGGCCAGGAGCTCCCACCAATCCTTCTCCAGATTGTGTCACATGACCCTGGTCATGTGATACAAGCCCAATCCGCAGAAGAAGGAGATATTCGGAGATGAGAACAACGTTGCTTGTGAGGTGAACAATTATAAAAATTTGTCCAATGTCTTCTCATTAGATATTGTGAATATATATTGAAACATTTTCAAACAGTCTCATAGGGGTACTTCGGGAATTAAGTATTTAAACCCTTCACAAAATAAGTACTGGTACTGTGAACATTATATATAAAGAATATTCATGTTATTCGTTCTTATCGAAAATAACCAAATAAACAAACAGAGAAACATGTGGACATATTGGGTCATAGTCATAACGTTGCTGAGCGTGATAGTAGAGGACCAGCTTGTGTAATGATGAAACAAGTCTCTGCTCACCCTACAGCATCCCAACGGGATGAACCTCGGACAGGTGACATATCCATCATGTAGACGCTGCATAACAGAATGTATCTATACCACAACGGCATGTATATTTTTGTATTAGGCGTATAACATATGTATATATAACATATGTATATATAACATATGTATATATAACATATGTATATATAACATATGTATATATAACATATGTATATATATATATATATATATATATATATATATATATATATATATATATATATATATATATATATATATATATATATATATATATATATATAACATATGTATATATAACATATGTATATATGATGATTTACTATATGCATTTTTAGCTTTGGATTTACTTACATATAAAAACAGCTGATAACGATGTGTATGTGTTAATTTAAACATTCCCGTTGATATCAACAACCATTGTGATGGAAGTATTGTATATACAAATAAACAAGTATAATGCCGTCCGCTGTAAATTCAACCATACTAATCCTAAATACAAACCTAAATTGCTACAAAATGTGGGTGCCATCATTAATTGCATTTTCAATTCGACTTTTCACTGCCTTCCATGGGATACAATCGAATCTATTTAGTACGGACTACGCCATGCTAGCTATTTGTGTAAATGTGTTGTTAATTGTTGATGGAATCATCGGACAAACTGTTAAATTAGTTTGGTCCGAACGAACCGAAAGATTGCAAAATTGTCGAAGTAGTTTGTTGGAAATGTGCCAAGGCTATGTTCACTTTCACACGTTACCCGATCTAACGATCAAAGTTAATCCTTTCGTTGATTTTAGCAGAAGTACGCACAGAAGTACGCACAGAAGTACGCACAGAAGTACGCACTCTTTATTAAACCAATTGTGTAGGTTACTTCAGCTAGTCACACACTTGAAATATGGACATCAACTAACCTGGTTGGCGAAGAGCTAAATGGAAGGAGGAAGCCGCCCTAACGTATTCATACAATGTTCACAATCGTTAGAAGTTAGGTAACATTTCTATAACAATAATTAGTTTCATCAAACAAATACAGTTCTGTTAAAACATTTAGTCATGTTCTGCCTGCAGGTTCACAACAACATGGTCTGAGCAATATTAATGTATTATTGCAATACTTAATATTTTATGGTGTGTTTCAAAATAGTGTTGATTGATGATTTTACACACTTAGACCGCGGACACCATCCAAACTAACACACAGCCAGCCAGGATTATCGCGATCTTCATTCTGTTCTGAAGCGGCACGAAGTTATTTGCTTTGAATAAATGCGACAAGTTATCTCATCTAGCAATCTGTTCCAATAAATGAAAACATATATATATATATATATATATATATATATATATATATATATATATATATATATATATATATATATATATATATACAAGTTACCTCATCTAGCAATCTGTTCCAATAAATGAAAACATATATATATATATATATATATATATATATATATATATATATATATATATATATATATATATATATATATATATATATATATATATATGTTTTCATTTATTGGAACAGATTGCTAGATGAGATAACTTGTATATATATATATATATATATATATATATATATATATATATATATATATATATATATATATATGTTTTCATTTATTGGAACAGATTGCTAGATGAGGTAACTTGTATATATATATATATATATATATATATATATATATATATATATATATATATATATATATATATATATGTTTTCATTTATTGGAACAGATTGCTAGATGAGATAACTTGTCGCATTTATTCAAAGCAAATAACTTCGTGCCGCTTCAGAACAGAATGAAGATCGCGATAATCCTGGCTGGCTGTGTGTTAGTTTGGATGGTGTCCGCGGTCTAAGTGTGTAAAATCATCAATCAACACTATTTTGAAACACACCATAAAATATTAAGTATTGCAATAATACATTAATATTGCTCAGACCATGTTGTTGTGAACCTGCAGGCAGAACATGACTAAATGTTTTAACAGAACTGTATTTGTTTGATGAAACTAATTATTGTTATAGAAATGTTACCTAACTTCTAACGATTGTGAACATTGTATGAATATATATATATATATATATATATATATATATATATATATATATATATATATATATACATATATATGATATTTATATAAACAAGGTACACTTTCCACAACGAAATATTTGCCACCTGACTGCCGTCGGCGCTGATAATTGGTTCTTAATTGGGTGGCCTGTCATATTCTCTTCCTACCCAAATTATGGCTGGTAGTAGATCACATAAATAAAAAAACTCAAGGCGGTTCAACTTGGCACCTGATATTTCTGACCTTCTTCAGTTTATCTCATTCTGTTGTGTTACGTTCGTCTCAGAACATATCTTCTATGTTGTAATTCTCTACAGTGTTTCAAACATAATGCGTTGAATAGAAGTAGCACAAATGCAAAGCAGTTTTGTTATTCTATCAGCATTATTCAGCATATTACTTTGTCGTGTCGCCACTGCCCTCGACAACCCGTCTTGGGCGACCACTTAGGCTGTGCACAGGGTGGTCGCCCAAGACAGGTTCTATTGTACTCGACAGTCGCTATTTGGGTGCTCGTGGAATTGTCGCCATCACTCGCGTGGCGGTTCCGTAGACAAACAGAAAGCTTGTGTTTTACGGTAGCATCTAGCTCATACATCGAACAATTGAACCTGCGAACTGAACTCGTTTGCGTCGATAAGAAATAATAAATTAAAATGTTGTGTGTGCTAAATCTCATGTAATTGTATACATATATTGCAGGTCCGTCCTCAGGGTTTTGAAAAGTGGGTTTCGAGCGAACACATTCAGCCGGAGATTTGGTGGTTTCTGGGATGATTTCTAAAAAAGGTTACAGTTAAAATTTTCTGAAAAAGTTCACGAACCCCCAGAACCCCCACCACCACCCCATGAGGACGGGCATGTATTGATACGTAGCTCACACCTACACTAATATATGCCTGTTTATGTAGTTTTGAAACGTGTGTTATTATTGTTGGCTTTGGACACGTTACCGTTATAGACCGCGTGTGCGGTAACATTGACAAACTTCTCCCGCCGATCGTTTGGGGGCATGTCCGCACAGACGTGTTCGGATATACCACAGTCGTGTGTGGAGATGCCCCGGTATGGTAAGTTCATTTACATAGCGTGACGGCATGATGTAGATATGACTTACGCCTATGGGGATACTTATCAGCGAAACCATGTTTCATTATGGAGGTGTTGCAGGAAATGGAAGGTTGGTCCAAAAACGGTGGGATACGGGAGGTAGGCCTAAGACAAATAGGTGGGAGGTAGGTGGGAGGTTGGCCTAAAATAGTTGGGAGGTGGGATTTTGAGGTGGGAGGTGTTAAACGCAGTAATGTTATAACATGATAGTTAAAGGGAATAACAACAAGGAACTAGCGAAATGCTTTCTCGGTGTTACACAAAGTTATATGCCGAAATATAAAAAAATTGAAAAATATATGTATTGGTAAAATGTGATGTTTAATGCGTTTAACTCGCAAAACGATCACGTGGTTCTGTGACGTCACCGATGACAGCGGTTTTTCAATCTGCCATTGATTTGTATGCGCTGCTTCCTCAAGTTTCACTCGCACCCCTAGGGTGATTGGTGATTGGTGGAGATAGCAATTTCCCGGAATATCAGATAAAAGGGTACGGTTTCGAACTGCTCGTGGCAAGTGATGCCGCAGAATCTTCGAGTGCAGCTCATTCAGAGCAAGTTAGCGAGGCCGGTAGCCATTGGGATGACGGGACGGGTAATGTCCGCACCGGCAACACGGATTGGTAAGTGAATTTTCAGCAGTTTCAATGTCATGATATTGTGATATATCGTGCTGAAACTATCAACAAGACGCTGTAGTTTATAACCTACGTGATATATCGTGCTGAAACTATCAACAAGACGCTGTAGTTTATAACCTACAGGATCAGAGCAGTACAAACGTATTTAGTCACCAAGTAGGTGTTGTGTCTACCGAATCACCGACACCGATCCATCTCACCCATAACCAAGTAGGTGTTGTGTCTACCGAATCACCGACACCGATCCATCTCACCCATAATCAAGTAGGTGTTGTGTCTACCGAATCACCGACACCGATCCATCTCACCCATAACCAAGTAGGTGTTGTGTCTACCGAATCACCGACACCGATCCATCTCACCCATAACCAAGTAGGTGTTGTGTCTACCGAATAACCGACACCGATCCATCTCACCCATAACCAAGTAGGTGTTGTGTCTACCGAATCACCGACACCGATCCATCTCACCCATAACCAAGTAGGTGTTGTGTCTACCGAATCACCGACACCGATCCATCTCACCCATAACCAAGTAGGTGTAAGGTAAAGGTAAAGTCATCCCCCAGGCATTACGCCTTAGGAAGCCATGAAGGCTTATATGGCCAGTGCTTAAACCTGGTTTCTGTAGTGCGAAGCAACCTAGAGTGCAGTTATACTGACTCTCCTGGACGGGACACTAGTCCATCGCAGGTACCTTCCAAACAGTGTTTATACGCATTTGCAGCTGAGTAGACTGAGGCAAAGTAGGGTAAACGAAATTGCCTAAGCTTCGAAAACGAACCATGCCCAGTGTGGGTCTTGAACTCACAACCCTCGAATTTAGAGTCCAACACTTTAACCACTAGGCCACGATGCAATATGTACAGTTATAACGATGCAATATGTACAGTTTCGTAATCATAAAGATGCAATATGCACAGCAATTACATCTTTATGATTACGAAAATGAGGTGGGCACGGATTCTAGAAAAGTGCCCATTTTAGTTTAGTAGACATCAGTAATAGCGAGGTGAAACAGGCAGTATGCCGGTGGTTAGTCAAATATACGTTGTGGCAGTGGTAATGTGCTGGGTGGCGCCACTGTCGGGGAGTGTGAGTGGTAATGTGCTGGGTGGCGCCACTGTCGGGGAGTGTGAGTGGTTATGTGCTGGGTGGCGCCCCTGTCGGGGAGTGTGAGTGGTAATGTGCTTGGTGGCGCCACTGTCGGAGAGTGTGAGTGGTAATGTGCTGGGTGGTACCACTGTCGGGGAGTGTGAGTGGTAATGTGCTTGGTGGCGCTACTGTCGGGGAGTGTGAGTGGTAATGTGCTTGGTGGCGCTACTGTCGGGGAGTATGCTGACGAGTAGCGCCGATTTTCCAGGCTTCGTGATGTGACGCCAATGTTTGTCGCATACGAGAGAGTCTGGAATCAAACAATACTTTTCATTGTGACGATTAGCGCCGATTATCGTGGCTCCGTGCTGTGGCGCCACCGTTTGTCGCACACATCATCGCCTGGATGCAAAGTGTACTTTTCAATGTGACGGAAATTATGTATGCAACCAGATTTTGGGTGCATACATAATTAACTAATTACGATGTCATCCAGGCATTTGGCGAATTCATAAAATAACAGTGAACTCGTATCAGTTGATACGATGCAATCGAATTAACTTTAAACGTTTATTATATTGACCCATCTTTCAGACTGAATATTTTAATCTAGCCAAACAAAATATAGTGTAAAATATCGATAATGACGCTGATTGGTTGCTGGTGCTTCCCGGGAACGCCTACACAAAAATGGAGTGGTGACAGTGTGTAACAACGAGACCACGCCTCTGCGGCCAGACTCTGCGAATTTACGAAGGCAAG
>OY759274.1:27014387-27089387 GCA_963662155.1 Lamellibrachia columna | reverse complement strand
TGATTAGCTAAAGTTATGAGAAACACACATGCTAACATGTCAACACAAATAATATAAATAACGTAATCAACGGCACGTTGGCAAATGTTGGAGGGTTATGTGTAGAGTGTACTTCTTCTAAATAGGTAGATATGTTGGAAGTGGAGGCAGTCCGTGTGTTTTGGTAAGGGTGTCCATGTGATAAGTTAAGGGAGTTAGTGTGTTAAGTTGAGGGAATCAAAGTGTTAAGTTGAGGGAGTTCATGTATTAAGTTGAGCACTCCGTGTGTTAAGTTGAGGGAGTCCATGTGTTAAGTTGAGACACTCCTTGTGTTAAGTTGAGACACTCCATGTGTTAAGTTGAGGCAGTCCATGTGTTAAGTTGAGACACTCCATGTGTTAAGTTGAGACACTCCATGTGTTAAGTTGAGACACTCCATGTGTTAAGTTGAGGCAGTCCATGTGTTAAGTTGAGACACTCCATGTGTTAAGTTGAGGCAGTCCATGTATTATGTCGACTGAATCCAAGTGTTAATGTATGGGTGTCCAAGTGTTAATGCATGGGTGTCCAAGTGTTAATGTATGGGTGCCCAAGTGTTAAGTTAAGGGAATCCACAGGTTAAGTTGAGGCAATTGATGTGCTAAGTTGAGGGAATCCAAGTGTTAATGTAAGGGTGTCCATTTATTAAGGTAAGGGTGTCCGTGTGTTAAGTTGGGGGAGTTCATGTGTAAAGTTGAAGCAGTCCATGTGTTAAGTCGAGTGAGTCCATGTGTTAAGCTTAATGGCTAAGGGAGCCCAATTGTTAATAACTGAGGGAGCCCAAGTGTTAATAGTTAAGGGAGCCCAAATGTTAACAGCTTAATGAAAACATTTGATTATTGTAGCCGAGACAGTCTAGGGGTTGATAGATTATAGAGATCATATGTTAGTACAATTGTAAAACAGGTGTAATGGACACTTGTCCATGAGATCGATGCTTTTATTATTATGAATTTGTTTTGATATTACAAACTTCTGAACATGAAATACACTGTAGTTGGAGTGTTGCATCTTGGGTAATACAGTCTACATGTCTGCTAATCCAGTCAAACCATTGCCTGAGAAAGTGACTCATCAATGTCATAAATCCTAGTCATGGTTTAAGTGAAACCTACAGATAAAGTAAATCAGCCTGTGTCTGCCAGACAGATATACCATATGCAGCCATTGCTCTAGGCAGTATTGAAAGCATTGAATAGACACAGTTGGTCATTCACGGTCATTTAGTTAATGATTACTGTAATAAGTGTGTCATTATTTGTGTGTGTGGCGATTGTTCGTGTACTTTTGGTGAATGGTCTGTGTATTTATTGGATTGTGCGCACCTTTCAGTAAATGCTTAGACAAATGCATCTGCTTTCTCCTATTGTTCGCTGCTCTAAGAAACCGACATGTTGCCACACACAATGTATTAATATTATCCACGTATTCATCATGTTGGTTATTCATAGCTAATACCCATGGTTCGCGTTTCTCAACGTTGTATAGCACAATTCTTTAGCCTATAAACAAATATGCTTATCTTTTTATTTGCATGCGATTCACTTTACACCATTCATGCTCACACTCTGAGTAAGTAACCTTTGCCATTCCAACCTACCGTGTAAAATAAGCAGTTTATTATCAGCCGTACAGAACTGCTTCATTATGTGTATTTGCACTATGCCCTTAGTTGTATCTTTGAGTGTCTATCACATGCTCACTAAATACTTATTTTTAGAACGTAAGAAACCAAGCAAAACTAGTAGAAAAAGCAATGGCACTGAACAGACGACTGGACAAAAATGAATGTGGCTCAGCTTAAAAGGGGGCATTGATATGCTATTATTTAATGTACACTGCTTGTCATATTTTGGTATTGCAGTAATGTGCATATTATCTTTTAATGACAAGCAACATGCTCGCACGAGTGACCACCATTAATCTCATTAATACAATTTTGCGTGAAATGATTAAATGACAGATGTTAATCGATCCGACAAGATGTATCCATTGATTGGCCGGGTTCATAAATGTAATCAATCATATCCTCTTACGAGGCCGTTAGCGGAATTGACTGAGCCGCGTCGTGGACGTTTCTGCAATGGATCATGAGAGATGGAGTCCACATCACGCTACACATTTACCCCCTGTGTGGGATCTTTTATTTCCCCTGGGATAGATACCAGATAGAAAGGACCAACGGCAACAAATTAGCACATACATTCATGAAAATGCATTATGCGACCCTTTTCAATCTGCATACCGTCGCGGCCACTGTACAGAAACAGTGTCAAAAATGACATCGCCGCGACAATGGACAGAAAATGTACACAACAATCCTCGTGATGTTGAATTGTCGTGCGTATTTGACAAAATCGATCATGGGTTGTTGATGACTCGACTTAACAAGATTTAACAAGATTTGCCATCCAAGCCAAAGGCCCAGATGGCAAGTGGACAAGGAAGCCATTGGCTTATCGAGAGTCCAACAATGTTCACCTACTTATAACCCGCCCTCCTGATATATGTGTCAACCTTGTTTTTAAACATATTCACGCTGCTAGCAGTTACACAATCTGTAGACAGTTTGTTCCATTCATTTATTGTCCTCTGTGAGAACGAGTGCTTCCTGATGTCCAATCTACATTGATCCTTTACTAATTTTACCTCATGTCCTCTAGTTCTGCTATCCTTCTTGAGTGAGAAAAACATATTTCTATCAATATTTTCATACCCATTCAATATCTTAAAAACCTCAATCTGATCTCCTCTTAACCTCCTTGTCTCTAGAGTTGTTAAACCACATTCTTTCAGGCGTTCTTCATAACTAAGGTCTCTAAGTTCTGGAATCATTTTAGTTGCTCTCCTTTGTATGCGTTCAAGCGTATCTATATCCTTCTTACGATATGGTCTCCATGCTTGTATACAGTATTCTAAATGAGGTCTAACTATTGCTTTATAAAGAGGTATAATTAACTTTTTTCCCTTATATGTTATGTTTCTTCTAATCAATCCAAGAATTTGATTACCCTTTGAAGCTGCAATACCACACTGCTCTGAAACTTTCATATCAGCGCTTATTGTAACTCCTAAGTCCTTTTCTTTTACAGTAGTACCAAGAACAGTAGCTCCCATTTTATAGTTTACATTCAAGTTCCCATGTCCTGTATGTAGGCATTTACATTTCCCAAAATTGAACAGCATCTGCCATTTCTCAGACCATTTCACTAATCTGTCTAGATCGTTTTGTAAATGTTGTTTATCACCATCAGTATTAACCTTTCTAAACAGTTTTGTGTCGTCCGCAAATTTCAGTACGTTACTTGTTATACTCTCGTCCAAGTCATTGATATAAATTAAGAATAATATAGGTCCTAATACTGATCCTTGAGGTACCCCACTCAAAACCGATTTCCAATTTGAAACTTCGCCATCTACTACAACTCGTTGTCTTCTGTCAGTCAGCCATTGTTCTATCCAGTCAGTTATGCTATCCCCGATACCATGGGCTTTTAATTTAAGTAGCAATCTTTGATGTGGCACTTTGTCAAAGCTTTCTGAAAATCTAAGTAGATAATATCTACTGGCGATCCCACGTCTATCCACTTAGTGATTTCTTCCAAAAAACATAACATATTTGTTAAGCATGACCTCGCTTTAAGGAATCCATGTTGAGATGAATTTAATAATTTATGCTTAACGAGGAAGTCCACCATATGGTCTTTAATTAACCTTTCTAATAATTTACAAATCACTGACGTTAAACTCACTGGTCTGTAATTCTCTGACTTATTTCTCGAACCCTTTTTAAATAATGGTATGATGTTTGCTTCTTTCCATTCAAACGGAACAACTCCCTCTTTTAATGACAAGTTGAATACTCTTGCAAGTGGTATACTGATTTGATCTACTGTTTCCATTAGTAATTTTGGAGGAATCCCATCCACTCCCGGTGATTTGTTATCCTTCATTGCCTTTATTTTCCTAGCTACCAATTCTGGAGAATTCCTATAATTGAGCACTCATTCGGCATCACCGACAAAGCGCATGCGTGGCTGCAATCGTACATCAGCGAACGGTATCAGAAAGTGGCAGTGGGAAGCGCCGAGTCGGTTGATTCAATCTTGATGTGTGGCGTCCCACAAGGGTCGGTGTTAGGCACTATATTGTATTGCATGTGCAACAAACCTATCGGAGATATTGTCCCTAGACACGGTTTGCAGTACCATTGTGATGCTGACGAAACTCAAATCTACCTCACATTTGAACTGTCAACAGCGGAAGCCTAGTATCCTTCCTAATCTACCTCACAGTTGAACTGTCAACAGCGGAAGCCTAGTATCCTTCCTAATTTGGTCACTCCACCTCTTCGATGGTTTTCCTCTCGTCCAATGTCCTTTGAAATATCTTTTGAATGCTTGACTAAGATGATTCTCTCTTGGAATATGGCAAACATTTCCAAACCACCGGAGTCTGGTGACATCTCTAATGGGTCCAGGGATGAAAGTATCCTCTCTGATATTAACCTGTCTGCCATGGTAGCACTTCTGATAGCTCACGGGTAGCACAATATTATACACCTCAATACTTTTCGTGCAGAAAAGAGAATTCCTATAATTCAATATCCAGTTCTTAGGACCGTTCAAAGGGCTCCACAGACCTGTTCATTCGACTTCTCAGGGAAGCATTCCGCCAAGTTGCAATTACGGCGAGAACACTATTCTAAGTTGAGTTGGTGTTGGAATGAAAATATCCGCCAGGGGGTGAAGTGTAAAGCGTTCTGTATGGCCCTGTATAAAATAATACTTTCGTTATCTACTTACCGACCGTCTGTTGTGTGTTCGTGTGTGTTTCTCTGTCGTGACAACCAGAGAACCAAGGCAAGCAGTTGACGGATTCGCTGTGAACGTGAAGGTAGTGTCATTTGCTTGCAGTAGTCCTCGCTCGCAGACTCGACGCACTGTTCAACGATCCGGAATTTAGAGGTAAGATACACTCAGCTACATATATAGCGCGGTTCACTTCACACTTTCTAGTTTTTTTAATATAATAGACAATAGATCTTAGATCGTGCGTGCTATTTGTTATTGTTTTTCGTTTCTTAGCTTCTTGTTTCGTTTTATGTCACAGCTTTGAAACGTGTATGCAAAATGCATGTTATGTAGAACATTTCCATAGTTTATTGTGAGAATATATGTACCTAACACAAGTGTTCGCAATAATGTGTAAACCGTTTGACATAGTTGGCCTAGACACAGTTGTGTTGAACACATGTCATTGACAACGCATTAATACATCGAGAGCGATCACACGAATTCGTTTTTAATTTTAAAATCACTTTGCGAAATATCAAACCTACCTACTATCCATCATAGTCTACCGTTTTGAATATCCACCATTTTGAGCCTTGGTAGGCCTAACGACCAATGTCAATTCTTTCGACGGCTTGAACAAAAATACGTAGTTTTGATTAAATTGACTACGAATGTCATTTAATCTATTCACACACTACATATTTTATACCAACATATCGGATTTACTATAGGCTAAATCAGTTAAGGATGGTGTTTTAAATTGAAACAAAACTAATGGTATTGGGTATATGCACTTCTTACTAAAACATAACCATTTGCAACTACAATTAAAAATATCTCGCCTGTGATTTACTAAGAAACCTTGTTGAACGCAGAGTATCTTAAGTTCATGGGCCGTGCCATACTGTTACGGAAACTTGACAGGAATATCCCACTTTGAGAAAAAATTCCGAGAAATAACTCTTTTACGTGCATAGTCCCAAAACCATGTCTTCTGTTTCGCTTTAATCCACAGTTTTGTCGTAATGCAGAGTTGCAAAGTACTGTGTAGTTATCCACGGTTGTTCTCTAGAAATGTAATTTTGGTTTCTGCGTTTCTCTACAATCGAAGCCATGACGACTCAAGTTGTGATGCAACAACCTATGGCGGCTCCCGACCCAGTCTACAGAGAGTGGAGCACTGGAACGTGTGACTGCTGCGACGACTGTAGCGGCTGTGAGTTTTGATTTACGGTCATTCTACGTTAACTGGCCACTTTCACTTTTTGAACAGGATACACATTTTTATGATATAAAGAAGCGTTTTCAACTCAGTTGTTTTGTTAAATATATTTTGTCAACATGGGAATGGTCAACAGTTGTTAGCGAATGCAAAGTGGTGGTCATTAAGACACATTTGGGGGTCAACATATTATACTAGTATATATATATATATATATATATATATATATATATATATATATATATATATATATATATATATATATATATATATATATATATATATATATATATATATATATATATATATACATATATACATATATACATATATATATACATATATATATATATATATATATATATATATATATATATATATATATATATATATATATATATATATATATATATATATATATATATATATATATTATATATATAATCTGACATTACGATGATTGTGTACGATGTGGCTGAAGAAACGGAGAATCAATGGAGAAATGCATTTAGGTGGAGATAATCGAACCGGTACCAGCAACATTTTAGGTTTGGCCATTCCTAATTGGTTCAAGTATATGGACCAGTGTGGCGTAAGTACTTCTTAAAATATGGACCAGTAATGAATTCATGCGACAGTTGGCGCCTAAGAGATTTTATTCTGGATAACACGGCAAGAAATCTGACCTGATGTGGTTATTACTTATGGCCAGTAGCATGATAGCTTCGTGTAAGCGGTTATACAAAGCAGTGCAGCAGGGATTATGTGCGAACAATGGTTGCGAGAGTATTAGGCTAATCACTTCCACATGCTCTTGAATAGGCGTTCATTCTAGATTAGTTTTGTTAAACGGGTATTACTTACATGTGCTTATCGGGATTTTCTGGGTGGGTGTTAGTCGCAGTGGATTTCGGGTGATCTTGTGACCCCCACCGATGCAGTGTTAATGGTCAATGCTAGTCAGTAGTGATATAGTTAGTACTTGTAGCTGATGTATGTATGTAGTTTTGGAGGTGAATGTTTGTATAGTTGCTGGCACGTGAATACTGAATTAAATATAATTTATTTGGCCTACCTTACTCTACACTGGGATTGCCGTTTATGCGCGTTCGCTAAATTACATGATTCTCGAGATGGCGATGACAACGCATCATGGCAAACTTGATCATCATAACTGGTTGTCATGGTGACACGTTGTCACGATGACACGTTGTAGTCATCAATAGATACTTTGCCCGGGTACAGATATTATAATCTCGACGACCGCCTTTTTTCAGGTTGGTACGTCCTGTGCTGTACCACTTGTTTCCTGTTCGGGATCTCAACGAGAATGAACGAAAACTGTTTCGCAATGTGCGTCGCTCCTGTTGCCATGAGGACCAAGCTAAGGGTTGAAAATAATATCGAGTTACGTGCATTCCACAGTTGTTGCTGACGTTCAAACCAGAAACACTGGAGTCTTGCTTTATCATCGACAATATGAATAATTTGCACAACACGTAACATCCGGGCACTGACGTTGAACCACGTGACCACATATGGCCAGAATGTCAGCTTTACCTAAACGATATCACAACGATTCCTACCAGTGGATATGAATCACAAATGAATTCGTCCACATGTATCCCATAAATAATACCAAGTAAAGCTTTCGTTGTGTACAAATTGTAATTTAGAGGCATTTCTTGTTTAATAATGTTAATCTACATCACTGGCCTATGCCTACTGACGTACACATAATAACACGTACATCGTTAATGGATACTTAATAATAACACGTACATCGTTAATGGATTCTTAATAATAACACGTACATCGTTAATGGATTCTTAATAATAACACGTACATCGTTAATGGATTCTTAATAATAACACGTACATCGTTAATGGATACTTAATAATAACACGTACATCGTTAATGGATACTTAATAATAACACGTACATCGTTAATTATTAATGGATTCTTAATAATAACACGTACATCGTTAATGGATACTTAATAATAACACGTACATCGTTAATGGATTCTTAATAATAACACGTACATTGTTAATGGATTCTTAATAATAACACGTACATCGTTAATGGATTCTTAATAATAACACGTACATCGTTAATGGATTCTTAATAATAACACGTACATCGTTAATGGATACTTAATAATAACACGTACATCGTTAATGTATTCTTAATAATAACACGTACATCGTTAATGGATTCTTAATAATAACACGTACATCGTTAATGGATTCTTAATAATAACACGTACATCGTTAATGGATACTTAATAATAACACGTACATCGTTAATGGATTCTTAATAATAACACGTACATCGTTAATGGATTCTTAATAATAACACGTACATCGTTAATGGATTCTTAATAATAACACGTACATCGTTAATGGATACTTAATAATAACACGTACATCGTTAATGGATACTTAATAATAACACGTACATCGTTAATTATTAATGGATTCTTAATAATAACACGTACATCGTTAATGGATACTTAATAATAACACGTACATCGTTAATGGATTCTTAATAATAACACGTACATTGTTAATGGATTCTTAATAATAACACGTACATCGTTAATGGATTCTTAATAATAACACGTACATCGTTAATGGATTCTTAATAATAACACGTACATCGTTAATGGATACTTAATAATAACACGTACATCGTTAATGTATTCTTAATAATAACACGTACATCGTTAATGGATTCTTAATAATAACACGTACATCGTTAATGGATTCTTAATAATAACACGTACATCGTTAATGGATTCTTAATAATAACACGTACATCGTTAATGGATACTTAATAATAACACGTACATCGTTAATGTATTCTTAATAATAACACGTACATCGTTAATGGATTCTTAATAATAACACGTACATCGTTAATGGATTCTTAATAATAACACGTACATCGTTAATGGATTCTTAATAATAACACGTACATCGTTAATGGATACTTAATAATAACACGTACATCGTTAATGGATTCTTAATAATAACACGTACATCGTTAATGGATACTTAATAATAATGCGCTGTCACTGTAAACCGCTTGAAGCTGTCAACAACTCGTGGACACACGCAGGGACACACACACGTAGGGCGCGGTGGCTCGGGGTTGTCTATGGAGAGGACCGGGGTTCCAGTTCACCGGCTACTGCCTAGGAGGGGACTGAAAGATCCCACGCAGGGAAATTAAAAAAAACTAGTCGGCGTACATAGACACTGGTGTTGATCTAAAAAACATTATATACTGCCAAAGTGTGACCTTATGATGCAGTAAGGGCCACGAGCGCCTTGTCTAGGCGGATACCGGTGCTACTATATGAGACATTATTATTATTATATTGGTCGCCAATGGTACAATTAACAGTGGTCCATCGACGCCTGCTCGGGCCTGTGTCGAATAGTATTGTCACGATCGTGTTGTTCAGCTCCCCGTGTGTGTGGCAAGAGACCCACTCAGGCATGGCAGTTTCCGCCGCATGTGCTGCAGGCGAAGGCTGTGGGCTGAGAAGGCGCAGAAATTGCAGACTCTGTTTTCTGTGGTTCCTCTTCTCAGCCCGTTGTGTGGTTCGTTTCCCTTCTCCTCTTCTGGTGTCCTTCTGAACAATCAGCTTCCAATGGCCTCGACCAGCGGCGGCCTCCCAGGTGTTTGTAGCGATGCCCGCCATTATGTTACTCTTCCGGGTGTATTTGTAGCGGAGATGTGAACGGCCAATAAACCCCGACTGCACCAATGTAAATGTTAATGTATTTATGTTTTCAGGGCAGCGTATGTGATGACTGGGGCGAAATGGGCTGCTTCCCCATGCTCGCCTATTGTCAAATGGACAGAGAGCTAAAATTCTTGGGTCGCTAGGAGGCAGCACCTTCGACTGACGACCACCCGCTCACCTTGGACTACTGATACGATTACCTGGTTGGCAGGATATTTTGTTTCGGGTGGATGCACAGAAGAAGAGGATGGGTGAAGGACAAGAGGAAGACCGACAATAACATGGAGGGACTATGTTAAGAGAGATTTCTAAAGGGCTGAGGTGAACAGCCGAGAGTGGGAGAGAATGACAGAAGGTATGACTCGAAGAGAGGACGGAACAAACTAAGTCCCCCCCCATCACACCAAAGACCAAGGGGAGGAAGAACAATAAGATGAAGAAGAAAATAAGAAGAGAAGGTCAAGACGATGCACGTGTTATTCACACTGCATTTTATGAGTTATAACTACCCTTTTATAATATTACAATACTAAATTGGTAAAATTGGGGAAATAATGAAGAATACATTGGATCAACATTCTGCTTACTAAGTAATGGTGTGATATCATTTATAATCTATGCAATCGATGGGTGGTAATATGCTGGAAAAGGGTATTGTATAGCACGGCATACTACTAATTAATTAAACACGAAACAATGAAGCTGACTCTTTTTATTATCTTGATATTGTACTTAACGTCTTTCTATCACAGTGTTGGTTGGCCTTCAGCACATCTTGACTGGTAATAGGGGCTAAATGTGGCGATGACATGTAGTCAATTTACAGCTTATTTTGGGTTCTCTTTGACCCTTCTTGGATGACTTGTTTAGTTGGGCGGATTGTTCAGTTGTCGTCCTTAGCGTGTGCGTGCGTGCGTGCGTGTGTGCGTGTGTGCGTGTGTGCGTGTGTGCGTGTGTGCGTGTGTGCGTGCGTGCGTGCGTGCGTGCGTGCGTGCGTGCGTGCGTGCGTGCGTGTGCGCAGAGAAAGCCGGAATAGGTAAACGCATTTTGGCCGTTACCGGACGTAAATAAATCTAACCTTTGCTGGTTGCTATCCGAAAGCACTCACCCGTGACTTGAGTGACGGGAGATTATTACTTTAGCGACACAATGGTGAATGGGCTGTTGCAATATTATTATTAACAATGACACGCGAAACATTGTAAACAAATTGAATAGTAGCTGCGGCGGGACATGGCGACTATGGGTTTGTTCTCAAAGACATGTTCAGACGCTACCTAATACCAGAATAGTCACTTTTGATTGATCAGATCAATTAATTTGAATGCCACGGCGATTGAATGTCAAACAAAGCCGGCCGCGTCGCAACGATGGCGTGAATGACACACCGACTCTCGCCTTCGTGAACTCGCCGAGATAAGAGTCTAGCCGCAAACGCACGGTATGACCGTTATCACCGTCAGGTGGCACCACTGATCGGATTAGTCCACATATTTTTGCGAGTATGATTACTGTTATATGTGTGTTTTCGATAATGAAATTAAGTTACTAATACAACGGAGCACTACGCAAAATTAAAAAGTGCCTCAAGATAAAAGAAAAAAAAAATACTTCTTTAGAAAGTCAAGTACCATAACCATTAGACCACAGAAACAAGACGAGCTTCCACCACTGGCTTCCACTCCGGGACCGCAGTGTTAGTACCAGTAGCGACACACGAAGCGGGTGGCGGTACGGAAAACAAAAGGAACATGGTGCTAAATATTAATTTCGTTTTATTTTATTGTGTGACTTGTACCAATGTAATCGATGTTAAAATTGGTTCGAATGCTTCGTATTAAGTGGCAAAAGTGTATTCTTATTTGATGAGTTAGATTGAGAGTCAATTTCATATGTAACCTAGAATCATGGTAGCCCATGGTAAATAATAATATTCGATCGTCACAATGAAAAGCATTGCTTAATGCCAGGCTCTCGAGTGTGCGACAAAAGATGGCGCATCACGTAGCCTGGAAAAGGTTACTTTCCCGCATACTCCCCGACAGAACCTTGAATAGTTCATACGCTATTCCCTAGATGACCCCGCAACCGCCGTCTAGCGAAAGTCAAAACACGATTAATTCAGGTTTGCTAAACAAACTATTCATCTTGACTTCCGGCTACTTGGACTTGGTGCAGCGACTTGAATTTGGTGTAGATCATTTACAGAAAAACGCGGTATATCAAATAGAATAAGTATTACTATTGAATATATATTATACACAAACGTATTGTAGACATATATTAGGAAACAGGTTTTGTTAATTATTAGTCAGAGGGAGTATTTTAGAGTAAGTTAGTTTCGGATTCTGTCGGGGAATTCAGCGAGCGATAATAGGGTTGTTTACTATTCGAAAATTGAGATAGCATAGTGAATAGTTTACATTGGCTAATATATATATATATATAAAGTGATCTATTTACTTAAATTACATACATAAGGTAATATCTGACATAGTGGTAGTCAACGTTTTCGGTAAAAAGGAATTAACAGCAGGATTTTAGCGTAAATTAGTACACACTGACTTCGTTGTTTTGTTACACAGTGTTCTCCGTATTCGCCAGGTGGCAGGATTTTTAGCCTAAAGTGTTCTTTTGATCACAAAAACAGCCTTATTCAAGGCTAACGTAGCAAACTAATTAAAAATAAATTGTATGATGGCGCCGTGCAAACGGCAGTTAAAGGCCACAAGGCATTTAATTTGTGGCAGTTGCAGCAACTGGGTGGATTTCGTCAAGTCTGGGTGCGAGAAGTCCTGGGCTGAGGTCCAGGCAGATAGTTTTAGTTTTGAGTGTAGGGGATGCGCACGGATGAAGGAACTAGAGGTGGAGTTGGAAGAGCTGAGGCTGCTCGTTGTGGCAATGGTGGGAAGGGAACAGGGGAGTTGTGCCAGTAGTTCCGGTGGGGGAACTGTAGACGATAAAGTGTCGAAAGACACAAGAGATGCTAGGGAGAGCTCACCTCAGCCTGGGAGGAAGCTGAGAGGAGGGAAGGTGACAGGTCATAGGGAGACAGGACGTAAGGAGACGGGAAGGAAAGGAACGGAAGGGAAGACAACCAGAGTGAAGGAGATGGGAGTAGGGGAGACAGGAGGGAAGGAGAAGGGAGTGGGGGAGACGGGAGGGAAGACAACCGGAGTGAAGGAGAGGGGAGTAGCGGCGACAGGAGGGAAGGAGAAGGGAGTGGGGGAGACGGGAGGGAAAACAACCGGAGGGAAGGAGAGGGGAGTAGGGGAGACAGGAGGGAAGGAGAAGGGAGTGGGGGAGACGGAAGGGAAAACAACCGGAGTGAAGGAGAGGGGAGTGGGAGAGACAAGAGCAAAGGAGTGGGAAGTGGGGGAGACAGGAGGGAAGGGGTCAGGACAGAATGTGATGGAGGGGATCGAAAGGAAGAGTTATTCTGCAGCAGTGATAGAGGGGGTGAGGAAGAGAGCGAGGGTGTTTGTGGGGGATTCGATAGTTAGGAAGACCGACAGAGTCTTAAACAAGGGAGATGATGTGGTGGTCTGCTTGCCTGGAGCCAAAATAGAGGCGATAACTGAGAGGGTAAAAAACATCGTAGGCTCGGGTAAGGGTGGATCTGTTTTAGTACACGTAGGGACAAATAACGTAGAGAGGGAGGGTACAACTGCCATAGTTAGGAAATATAGGCAGTTGGTCAGAACACTAAAACAGACGCGGGTTGAGCAGGTAATACTGTCAGGGATTTTACCTGTAATGGGCAGGAGGGGTCACAAATATCGAAATTGTCGGGGGATGGCAATTAACATGTTAGTCCAGAGGCTGTGTAGGGAAGAGGAAGTTGGATTTGTGGATTTATGGGGAAGTTTTGTTGGGAGGGCAGATATGTACATGAAGGATGGGCTTCATTTAAGTGGAAAGGGGGCGGCAGTATTCGCGGACAAACTTTCAGCAGCAGTAGATAGCGACTTGGGTACAATGACAAATGTTTTTGGAAGTAAACATTCTTTAAACTAGAAGTGCAGGGGGGTTACCTAGAGGTGTCTCAAGCAGAACAAGAGGCCACTAGCACAGATAAACCAATATCAAATCATCCGAAAAACATCTCTGAAAAAGGTTATATATGCGTATGTTTAAATGCAAGGAGCATAGTAAATAAGAAAAACGAATTAAACATTATGGTAGAAGATATTGACCCTCACATAATTGGTATAACTGAATCATGGGCCAACATAGATATTACAGATGCTGAATTAGGACTGACAGGATACGTAATGTTTAGGAAAGATCGAATAGGAAGAAGGGGCGGGGGAGTTATTTTATATGTTAAAGAATCTATTCAGGCTTATGAAATAAAACTAGAAAGGGAAGCAGATTGCGATGAAGCTGTTTGGTGCAAAATTGTTTCAGGAAATTCAAAATTAACTATTGGATTAGTTTACCGAAGTCCAAACATAAACGAAGAGGACAACACAAAAATAAAAAACGCTATAAAGGAAGTTAGTAAAGGGGAATGTATCATAATGGGAGATTTTAACCATGGACACATACAATGGAATTCTCTAGAGAGCACAGGGATTGAGGATCAACAATTTCTATGTTTAATCCAGGATAGCTTTCTTACTCAGCACGTACTAGAACCAACCAGGGGAGAAAATGTATTAGATATAGTTTTGTCATCACAAAAAGAATTAGTGGACAATGTAAAAATATTTGAACCATTGGGTAATAGTGACCATAATCAAATACATTTTGACATCAATGTAAAATCAGAAAGTAAAAATAAGAAAACGTACAAGAGAAACTTCCACAAAGGTAACTACAAAGATATGAGAAAATACTTAGCACAGCTAGATTGGAATAACATGCTGATGAATAAGACCGCAATTGAATGCTGGAACATTCTTAAATATGAAATTGAGAGTATCATCGATAAATTTGTTCCCTTCCGAAAACAAGGAAAACGGTGTAGAAAGAAACATTTGTCAAAAGAGGCTATTAGAAAAATAATGCTAAAACAAACTATGTGGAGGGTTTATAGGCGTACCAGAAAGGAAGAAGACTATGCAAAATACAAAGAGGCACTTAATGCAGCTACAACTGAAATCAGACAATCTAAAAGAAGCTATGAGCAAAAACTGGCATGTAACATAAAAAATGACAGCAAGAGTTTTTATGCATATGTCAGGAGTAAACAAAACGTACAAGACAAGGTTGGACCTCTAGAAGACAGTGCTGGAAATATAATATCACAGGGGTTTTTAATGGCGGAAGACCTAAATGGTTACTTCAGTTCAGTGTTTACCAAGGAAGATATTAGTTCATTACCAGTTGCTGATGCTAAATTTCAGGGGGCTAAATCTGAATATTTAGGACCGTTAGTTGTAACTCCAGAATTGGTAGCTAAGAAAATAAGGGCAATGAAGGATAACAAATCACCGGGAGTGGATGGGATTCCTCCAAAATTACTAATGGAAACAGTAGATCAAATCAGTATACCACTTGCAAGAGTATTCAACTTGTCATTAAAAGAGGGAGTTGTTCCGTTTGAATGGAAAGAAGCAAACATCATACCATTATTTAAAAAGGGTTCGAGAAATAAGTCAGAGAATTACAGACCAGTGAGTTTAACGTCAGTGATTTGTAAATTATTAGAAAGGTTAATTAAAGACCATATGGTGGACTTCCTCGTTAAGCATAAATTATTAAATTCATCTCAACATGGATTCCTTAAAGCAAGGTCATGCTTAACAAATATGTTATGTTTTTTGGAAGAAATCACTAAGTGGATAGACGTGGGATCGCCAGTAGATATTATCTACTTAGATTTTCAGAAAGCTTTTGACAAAGTGCCACATCAAAGATTGCTACTTAAATTAAAAGCCCATGGTATCGGGGATAGCATAACTGACTGGATAGAACAATGGCTGACTGACAGAAGACAACGAGTTGTAGTAGATGGAGAAGTTTCAAATTGGAAATCGGTTTTGAGTGGGGTACCTCAAGGGTCAGTACTAGGACCTATATTATTCTTAATTTATATCAATGACTTGGACGACAGTATAACAAGTAACGTACTGAAATTTGCGGATGACACAAAACTGTTTAGAAAGGTTAATACTGATGGTGATAAACAACATTTACAAAACGATCTAGACAGATTAGTGAAATGGTCTGAGAAATGGCAGATGCTGTTCAATTTTGGGAAATGTAAATGCCTACATACAGGACATGGGAACTTGAATGTAAACTATAAAATGGGAGATACTGTTCTGGGTACTACTGTAAAAGAAAAGGACTTAGGAGTTACAATAAGCGCTGATATGAAAGTTTCAGAGCAGTGTGGTATTGCAGCTTCAAAGGGTAATCAAATTCTTGGATTGATTAGAAGAAACATAACATACAAGGGAAAAAAGTTAATTATACCTCTTTATAAAGCAATAGTTAGACCTCATTTAGAATACTGTATACAAGCATGGAGACCATATCGTAAGAAGGATATAGATACGCTTGAACGCATACAAAGGAGAGCAACTAAAATGATTCCAGAACTGAGAGACCTTAGTTATGAAGAACGCCTGAAAGAATGTGGTTTAACAACTCTAGAGACAAGGAGGTTAAGAGGAGATCAGATTGAAGTTTTTAAGATATTGAATGGGTATGAAATTATTGATAGAAATATGTTTTTCTCACTCAAGAAGGATAGCAGAACTAGAGGACATGAGGTAAAATTAGTAAAGGATCAATGTAGATTGGACATCAGGAAGCACTCGTTCTCACAGAGGACAATAAATGAATGGAACAAATTGTCTACAGATTGTGTAACTGCTAGCAGCGTGAATATGTTTAAAAACAAGGTTGACACATATATCAGGAGGGCGGGTTATAAGTAGGTGAACATTGTTGGACTCTCGATAAGCCAATGGCTTCCTTGTCCACTTGCCATCTGGGCCTTTGGCTTGGATGGCAAATCTTGTTAAATCTTGTTAAATCTATTAGAAAACCTAATTCTAACGATGCCTTCTGTCTGTCAAAGAAAACTACTTGTCTGGCATTGATAAACTGTAATTAAATTATTGCGCTTTTTCATTGCTTCATCAGATCCGCCATTCTCTCACTACAACTTTGTAAACCAAGAATATGCTCACGATTGTGTGCTCACGATTGTGTACTCACGATTGTGTACTCACGATCGTGTACTCACGATTGTGTGCTCACGATGGTGTGCTCACGATTGTGTGCTCACGATTGTGTGCTCATGATTGTGTGCTCATGATTGTGTACTCACGATTGTGTACTCACGATTGTGTACTCACGATTGTGTACTCACGATTGTGTGCTCACGATTGTGTGCTCACGATGGTGTGCTCACGATGGTGTGCTCACGATTGTGTGCTCACGATTGTGTGCTCATGATTGTGTACTCACGATTGTGTACTCACGATTGCGTACTCACGATTGTGTGCTCACGATTGCGTACTCACGATTGTGTGCTCACGATTGTGTGCTCACGATGGTGTGCTCACGATGGTGTGCTCACGATGGTGTGCTCACGATTGTGTGCTCACGATTGTGTACTCACGATTGTGTGCTCACGATTGTGTGCTCACGATTGCGCGCTCACGATGGTGTGCTCACGATTGTGTGCTCACGATTGTGTGCTCACGATTGTGTGCTCACGATTGTGTACTCACGATTGCGTACTCACGATTGTGTGCTCACGATTGTGTGCTCACGATTGCGTACTCACGATTGTGTTCTCACGATCGTGTACTCACGATCGTGTACTCACGATTGCGTACTCACGATTGTGTGCTCACGATTGTGTGCTCACGATTGTGTGCTCACGATTGTGTGCTCACGATTGTGTATTCACGATTGTGTACTCACGATTGTATGCTCACGATTGTGTGGTAGCTGATCATGGGTTATATTAAAGGTTCCTCCTAAATTCGATTTTTTCGCTAGTCTCATTTCAAACTAACATTGCGAAAAATTAAACTTGCCTAGTATCCATGGCAACAGGCTAGCTCGTTTGTGCAACTTAAAGTTTTGTATGTAGTTGTTATGAAACCATCAGACAAATTATTAAATTACTTAATGTAAAAGATTGACCACAGGCGAGAGGATGGGAGGTACGCCAACTATCGGCACAGTGTTTACGATTTGGGATATCAACTATTTTGAATGTTTCCAGACCTAACGTCTAAAGTAATTTTTTCAATTGTTTAAACAAAAATATGCATTTTTTATTAAATACACTACGGATTTTACAATCAGTTGAGGATGGAGTGTTTACAATTGAAATCATTTGGTTTATCGAATGTACAATACGTCGTTGTCAGTGGCTGTTCCAAAGAACGTTTTTGACAATTTACCCAAAACGTCGAGTAATCCTCGTTTGCATCGGCCAATCGGGGGTGGACATTGTCTTTTTAATTTCAGGGATACGTATGTTCCAAGCATCTGTCGTCGCGGATACGACTGAAGTTGTCAACCACCGTGTTGAAACGTTGCATCTTAGAACGTAATCCCGGGATTTTGGCCGGCGTTGCTATTGTAGTTGAAACTACCGAAGTCGCAAAGTGATTTCTGATTTCATCACCACCTGTTAAACATAATCCCTCAGGCAGATAGTAAGCACGCACGCACGCACGCACGCACGCACGCACGCACGCACGCACACACACACACACACACACACACAGCCCTATTGCTTCGCATTTCTGCCGTTTTATTTCCGTCTCAGTCGGCGATAAGTGCCGTCGCTTTCTGAAATTAGCTTAGGATCGTCCACTGCTTCGCGAGCTTTTGCTATCAATGTCCTGGGGGGGACTGATCTGTCTCGGGTGAGGTACTAACATCCCTGGTTGGGGGCGCGACTGTCTGTCATCGTGGGGCAGGTCATGCCCATTGCTGGACGAGGCGTAATGCGCTGACTTGCGTCGTTTACTTGATGAGGCCGCCCACAGGGACCTATCAAATTTGATCAGGGCCAGTGTCCGAATCAATCGCTCTGTCGTGGCGGTCAGTGTGGGCAACCTGTCGTCTGCGAGAAGTTGGAGGAACCTGGTGACCAAGTCCTGTGTGCAAGGGAAGACTGAGTCGAACCGCGAGATTAGACAAATAATGACTAACATACTGGATTACTGTATCTACCCCGTCATCAGATTCCTGGACCACTATCCCTCCAACTGCATAGTGACATGCATCGGCATGAAGTCGGAACGTTCAATTCAAGTCAGGAACTGCCATCGCATATGATGACGTCAGTAACCGTTTCAATTCGTCAAACGCTGTTTATTTGTTGTCGTCTCACGTAAATATAACGTTTTGACGAGTCAAAGCCATTTATGGTCCAGCTACTGTCGCATACACTGGTGGGTTATTCATATAGTAATTACACATTCCAGTCATCGATCTAACTTCTTTGACGATAGTTGGTTTCAGCTTAGACAACTACAACTTTATCTGGGTCAGTTTCAATGCCGTCGGCGTTAAGAACACACAGTTTTACTTGTGGTAAACTAAATGCACATTTTGTTGAATTTAGTTTGAGTTCTGCGTCTCTAAGTTTGCAAAAACTTGTTGCACGTGTTTGACATGACCTAGTTCGTCTTGGTGTACACCAGAATACAGTCGATATATACCATTTGAATAACTAAATCAGCCAAAGACTTATTCAAGTTCCTTAGAAAGAAATTTGGGGCAGATTTAAGAACCCAGGGGACCTTGTTAAACTCATAATGTCCTATGTAGCATCGGAAAGCAGTTTTATGGTTATATTCCTCGGCTACACGCATCTGCCAATAACCTGCATTTAAATCTAACGTTGAGTAGATCATGTTCCCGCCTACTAAATCAAAACACACGAAAATTACCTTCTTTGGTATTAGCAACATAGGGCTAGAATACGACGAATCAGTTTGGCGTATAATTTCATTATTTAACTCTAACATATAAAAAAATAAAACACAATGCATATCTGTATTTCAATCACGTTTTATTACCATTTATTCACTAACTCACAACGACCCCCGCTTCAAATGGACAATATATTATCTAACTATAATCGAGCTAACGTATGTTTGTATGCTTGTATGTGGTTATGTTCACGTTTTCGTAATAAACGGCTTGCACACCGGGCGCCAGACTTTCAGGGATTAATCTACGACCACACGAATTAAACATAACGTCTTTATCTTAGTATATCAACGATTATTGCATCACGGGCGTGACGCGGTTATTTCTGGTAGTACGTTTGACGTTCTCTTAAACAATCTCTAGCGTATTGATCACATGTTGGCCTGAGGCATTTGGTAAACATTGCAATCATGACTGTCACGTATGAACTACCAAGTTATCCCGTCCTGGGGACGGGCATTTTACTTGTATAATCAATGCAGCCATCTAAAAGACCGCTTTTCTATTTAAACGTTTACGGTAGACAACACAATCGAAACACAGCCTATCGCCACCAAAGACTACATGAAACTTATTGCCGCGCGGGGTCGACGCACGCACACAACGCCTCGCAAGTCACGCGTTCGGCGTGAATCGACTTTCACACGCACTTAGGAGATATTCAACACAACTGCCAACCGGCCGACGTAGCCAGGTTTCTTTCACAAATCCAAACTAACGTCGGCCGACACACCCGTCGGTTCTTTGGCAAGTGATAGTGGACCACCTCGCTAGCGACTGAACGTCAGGTGTTGTATGATGGCCTAGTCTGCGTTCAATAATCGGCGTGGTTTAATCATCAACTCGACACAACCGCCTGGCTACCCCAAAGGCAGACGAGCTAGCGATTTTTAAAATGAGCATGAACTCTGACCGGCGACGCTCACGGCTGAATGTCTTTATCCACGCTAGCGACCTCGCGCGGATGTGCGCGCCGTCAATGCATTGCAAATATATATATATATATATATATATATATATATATATATATATATACCTATATACATACGTACATACATCAAGACTGTATAAAACATCACGTGTGCCAAAAGTGATAAATACGTGAAATGAATGAATCGCTAATGCTGGAATTACAGTTGGCCCTCAACAGAACAAGATGTCTTGTGTACCACATATCTCGTTCGCTGCGTTCGGCATCACAGGTTCACATATTACACCTCTTTGCTCTCGAGACTGTTACCTCTGAGGATATAACTGAGAATCGGGCGCCACATAACATCTGCGGGAGCTACGAGAGGTGTAACGACAAAGAGCGAGTCTCGTACCATTTGGTCTCCGGAAGCCACGTTCCGAGTGATCGTACCAGCTGGAAGGCCGGCTTTCACAATCAGAGTCAGGCTGAACACGTGGACAAGACGAATTTCCTGATGAGACATGACTTTCACCTCGGGTTTCATCGCTAACATTCGACGCACGTATATATGGAACACGGGCGCCATGATGTCGGTTGTTCTCCTTTCCGTCCTGTGAGTGTCCGCTACGGTAGATGTTTCTCCCGCTGTCGGTCCTGGCATCGATATGACCAACCGGCGTCGTATCTGAGTAGAACGACATGTGACGAGGTTCGCGAGTTGACGTTCTTGCAGTGGCGGGTGTAACGACGGTTGATGTGGATTCTGTGTCCTCCTGTCGCACCAACGATGTCCCGGTGCGGACGACGAGGGACAGTACGAGCAGAACGACGACACCCACCGGCAGAATCCCGAGGGCCACTGTCTCTATCCACTCGAAGACTACCATGACAAAGTAGGCAGCGCCCCGAGGGATGGTCTGGGTGTAGTAGAACGCAGCCTTGACGAGGTTCGTGCCGGAAATGACGATCAACATCGACAAAGACACCGACTCGAAGATGTTCGAGAAGCGCTGTTTGAACGGCATCGCCCGCAGGTGCACGAGAAGGATAACGAAGCAGCCGAAGGCGAGGGAGATTTGTTTGAGGAGCACGTCGTTGACGAAGGTGAACACGAGCACTAGGACCATACGACGGAAGTTGATGACGCCCTCCCAGCACACTCCACCGACAATGTCGTTCCGATACGATCCGGTGATGACGTCCACTACAGTCTGGGCAATCCCTGTCTCCTTCTCGCCACAGCAGATCGTCCTCTCTCCACTCTGCCGTCGGTTGTGCGCCTGGACAGCAATGGTCGGTCTCCGGTAGAGCTCCACAAAGTAGACGGTCATCGGTATGGCGAGGAACAGGGGAAAGACGAACGAGAGAAAGAAGGCGAGCACATGGATGCGACCGACTTCGAGAAGGCGCGGACCAAAAAGTAGTACCGTGAAAAAAGGCAGAACGAAGACACAAACGATTACAATAACGCCGTACTGCCACGCTTGGAGACAGGTGACGTTGCCGTCATGGAAGAGTACACTGACGCCATCGACATCGGTACAGTTGAGTAACAGCAGCGCGTTCTCGGCCACCTCCTGGTACGTATAGAGGAACAGCGACACGAACGTCGCTAACATGCGCTCGGACATCGACAGTTGACCGATCCGGGGCCGCCGCTTCGGCGTGAGGCAGCAGCAACAGAAGCCGCTAAAGATGAACACGAGGAACAAGACTGCGAAGAGGTAGAGCACGAAGGCACTGCTCCACGTTGTCTTCATCACCGGTGTCATTCCCCTCGAGAGACACGCTTCTCGCCCGAAAGCAAGACCGTCGAACGAGAAGAGCGAGCTGACGCCGTCGACGATATAGCCGGGCAGCAGGTCGTCCGGTCGGCGCAGGTAGTCGTACGACTCGTCCTCCTTTATAACGATCTTTACCCGCAGCAGTTGCGATGTCTGGATGTAGTACATGAAGATCGGGAAGTAGCCGGCCTCGGATAACTCGCTCCCTTCGCTGTTTGCACGCGTTTTCTGGCGCTGAAACTTTTTCGAGATGTAATCGATCAACCTCGAGTAGTCGTGCTCGAACATGAAGAACAGGACGTAGAGGATGCCATAGACGGCTATGATGACGGCGACGTACCAGTTCTTCCAGCCGCAATTTTCGTCCGGGATGCACTCAGTACCGAACAAAGACTCGGAATAACCGTCCCTGCATCGGCCGCACAGCAAGCCCGTCCTGCCATCGGCACAAGAGTCGTAGGCGACGGATGTTGCCTTGTTCTGTACGCAATAGTCCTGCGGGCACGGATACATGGTGACGGATGACGTGTTTGGCTTCGCACGGCCCCAGAAGCCAACGTTGTTCCAGATTCCTCTGTCACACTTGGCTCCGTAAGGACATTTCAGGCAGTGGACGCGGTCGTGAATTGTCGCCACGGTCTCATGAACGAGTACACTCGCCGGTTTGAGGCTGTACTTCTCCTCCACGCAGGCGCGGCAGAACATCTGTTGTCGGGAAACCACAATGAAATCACTAATCACAGAAACATGACATGCATGGCACACTGGTGTAATACAATAAACAACAACTAGATGCCATTCACACTAAAAAGTAACTAGTTCATAATTATCTACACTAATATCCATCATAACCACAACACCTCGCCTTGGCGGCATAGACAACTAACGGTCATACCTGCAACGTCTCCAACCTGTCACTGGAGCCATAGGCGGTCGTGTTGAGCAGCTCAGGCCAGTGTGACGCGGGGCACACGTACAGCAAATTGAGTACGAGCAGGCGGCCGTTGGCCGGGTCGGCCGCCTGGTAGGACACGACCGGTGAGCTGGCGTCAGCGCCACGGACTCGCACCTCCACATCCCGCATCGTCATGTTGCCTGACGCGTAGATGACGTCACCGAACTGCAGCAGCCGAACAAAATAAAAACTTCAAAGGAGACGACGAATTTACAAAACAAGGTGCGTCATTCTCTTGTTACAAATAATTGCTTTAATCACTCAGTAAGGCGTGCCATAACATGGCCGCCGTGAAGTTCCAAGCGAGGAAGTACACGTGATACGCCGAAATATGTCATATCACTACTTTGACTAACTGTATTACATTCATGACGTCATGGTATCTGTGACAACATTGGATGTGACATACCTTAGCGGTTTTATTGACGGATTCTGAGTTATCGAAGGTCGACGCAACCACCTCGGTGCTGACATCGGCGCTCACGTAGATGGTGCCGCCGCGCATGGGCGCCCCGTTGCCGGTGAACGTCGCGTCGCGGATGCTGACGAGTCCATCGCGATTAATTGGCGACGGTACTGCGACGGATACGTAGATCGCCCCGCCGCAGCCTGGCGAACGAGTCTGTAACCGGATCGGAAATGAAATCAGCATGTGTATGGAACTCTGAGATACTTTCTGAGTTGACATGACATGACATGTTGAGTTGACATCATTAATGGTGATTACAAATATAATCGGTATTTGTGTGAAACCATGATTGTTTTGTTATTTTGTCTGTCTGCATGTTTTGAGTTGACTTTAATGCAAAACATGTTATTTGTTTTATCTTTTACGAGTGGGTGTCAAATCAGCAGTTATTTCAAGTGGTTGTGACGTCATCTATACCTGGAAATAGACGCTGCTTTCGTCGTAGAGTTGTGACGTCACTGCAGTGTTCTGTGTGAACGAACAGTTCACTACGCTGATTCTTGCGCGCTCCATCACCGCCAGTGAACCGAAGCCTTTCCGCAGCGTCGCCGTTGCGCGAATCGCTCCGCCAGAGCCATCAGCGACATTTTCAGTGAAATTACTTCCTGTCACCGACACGAACACGTCACCTTTGAGTGACAAGTCAATCGCCCGATAATTATTCAAGAAAGTCGAGTCGACGACGTATACTTTCACTCTCGTTTTCTCCCTAGCGGCGAGCAGGGAGAACGCAGCGGCCGGGAACTCAGTACCAAAGTCCTGTTGCAGGTTTTCGAACAAACACCGATGTAATCTGATGACGTGTTTTCCACCGCGTTTGGGAAAAGCCACTGTGATACCGACGCTGAAGTTCTTCGTAGCGTTCATTGGCGTCACCCCGCGAAAATTGGATCGCACGAATGTGACATTCGTAGTGCCTTCGGAAGAGAGAGCTAACAGGGTATCCGTGAAATCAGACCAGGCAACGGTCGCCGTCAACTGTCGGCAGCGTGTGATGTTTAACACCGTCCTTCCGTAAGATGCCCGAATATCGCTCAGGTGTAGACTGAACGTGTGGCCTTCAGCACTGATATGGATATTTCCGGACACCTTCAGCCCGGAAATGTTAAGCTGACGTATTCCGACAGTAAGTGTGGTGGCCGCGAATTTCGCCAGCGGTGGATCCTTCTCTTGGCTGAGAAACATGACGTTTCTCGTAACGTTGTGGTCGTTTATGTCAATGAAATACGACGTTTCGTAACTACCCAGTAGATGAATCACCTTGGTCGCCCCACGGCGGGAGAAAACCTCTCTGTTGATAAAATAGAGCAGCATTCAATACGCCTAGTTCTGCTTCCCAATGCTTTTTTTCACAGGATCGAAATAGCATAATGCAATACTAATTTGACATTGCTGGTTATGCAGTTTCTAAAAAGAGTCATACAACAATTGAGTATCTTTGTCTCACCAATAACAAAGGCATTTACATTTCAACAACTGAGTATCTTTGTCTCACCAATGCCAAATACATCTATCATTCAA
Source organism: Lamellibrachia columna (assembly GCA_963662155.1). Classification (NCBI taxonomy): domain Eukaryota; kingdom Metazoa; phylum Annelida; class Polychaeta; order Sabellida; family Siboglinidae; genus Lamellibrachia; species Lamellibrachia columna. Next base: position 27,064,028 of record OY759274.1, on the reverse strand, counting down.
CAACTGAGTATCTTTATCGCACCAATAACAGATACATAAATCCTTCAACAACTGAGTATGTTTGTCATTTCTCTAACAACAATATGTTGCTTCTCCCTCCTCACATAACACTGCTGGTTTGCCGCTAAATAAACAAGTATATATCTTCATCATCTAAGCGGTGAGTCTTCGTGTCCCTCTTACTGTGACATTTACCCGAGTGTCCTGCAGCTTTTCTCTTTCGATTCACACGACCAGGTGTCATCACCATCCTTTGAAACGTAGTACATCGTATCCGGTTCAATCTTGTCATCTGAAATAATTACGCTAGATTACTTGAAATACGCCATAACGATGCACGTACCAACCACAAACTTACCCAGCAATTTGAATGCTATTTTGATTTATAAGCATTACTGAATAAAGCATTTAACCAATTTACCTTGTGTAGTGAAACATTAAACCAATTTACCTTGTATAGTGGATGTGTGTTCAGTGTTCGCGCCTGGAATCGTCTCCGTGTCTTGCTCTATTACAAACGAAAACACAATATTAATTTAACTCGACCAGCCCAAAGCCAAATTGATAGGCATCATGGTAGCGAAAACTATATCCCTATTGTATAGACTAGTACATTTGCATGACTGCCATAGCTAACTAAGTCATTCGTGTGTAGTATTTGTGTGTGACTGAATTTAAAACCGATCGTGAGTAGTGGCCTGTGATGTACTGCATCGTGGCCTGAGAAATAAACATTATTTCTCAAGCCACTGACATTGCGTTTTACCTGATCACGGACGTCTTGTTAAATAATATACACATCTTCAAGGATTGAATAATCCCGTGGGTCATATAATTTATGTGTATGATCATCCCATGGGTATATACTAGTCAATATAGGTTTCTCTTATAAGTCATATAATTTATTTGTAAGAACATGATAACCTCAATAGTATGTGTAAGGAGTGTTCAATAGGGTGTATGACCTCCTCTGGCAACAATGGAAACCATGATTCTGCTTCACGGTGACCTTGTGAATCCCTGTATTTGACAATTTGGCGGCAAGGCTCTCTATTCTTCAGCCAGGACAACTGTGAACTGGTGGGTGTTGGTCGACTATTCTTCAGCCAGGACAACTGTGAGCTGATGGATGTTGGTCGACTATTCTTCAGCCAGGACAACTGTGAGCTGATGGGTGTTGGTCGACTATTCTTCAGCCAGGACAACTGTGAGCTGATGGGTGTTGGTCGACTATTCTTCAGCCAGGACAACTGTGAGCTGATGGGTGTTGGTCGACTATTCTTCAGCCAGGACAACTCTGAGCTGATGGGTGTTGGTCGACTATTTTTCAGCCAGGACAACTGTGAGCTTATGGATCTTGGTCGACTGCTGTTGTCGCTGATAAACACATATGTCCGATCTTAGGCAGGCCATGGTGGCATCTGTATCTGATGTTGCTGCACGTACGCTTGCACTGCAGTACACTCCGAGCGACATGAGGTCGGGCATTGAACAGGCGTTGAGGCCGACGCTGGCTCATGAATGTTACCAGGAACGAGGACGTCATCTCTGTATCTCTGGGCATTTATGTTATCGTTGATGACCATATGTTCTGTCCATGCTCTGGTAGGTATGCCTGCCCACGCCTTAACGTTCGATCTACCCCGTTTGTCATGTTGTATAACCGATCTACGTCTCCACGCCCCGTCCGTACACACGTACCGTACATCAAGCTTGGACAATCGACAACGGGATCCATCTATAACGACAACATTGTTCGACATTCTCTTTGCCCAATTCCGATGTCGGTACGCACATTGTAACAGCCACCACACCAACTGTAGGCCCTAGTTCCAACTTAAAGTGTCGTGACATCGTGTGACGATCTCATCTTGCCAAATGAAGTTGGTTTTCTGCCTCTTGGACTCTTCAGCTTCCCAATGTTAAAGATAATGACTGTCTGTTGTCTGTCACAGCACCATTATATATATATATATTGATATATATATATAAATATATATATAAATATATATATATATATATATATATATATATATATATATATATATATATATATATATATATATATATATAAATATATATATATATATAAATATATATATATATATATATAAATAAATATATATATATATATATATATATATATATATACATATACACACACACATAATTTCGTCTTACCAGAGCACGCGTCTTTGACTACTGAAACGTCGTCAATGGCGATGTCGCTGAGACGGGAAGAACCGATGACACCTTCGAAGGCGAACTGTAAGCGAAGGAGATCATACACAATACTGTCGTGTAGCAGTTAAACACGGCTCATCGCATTGGGTACAACAATACCAACAATACACTGACTTTACTGTTAAATAAATTGTGATTATTTAATATGTTTACGTCAGGAGGAAAAAGTTTGTCTTTACGATACCTCTGTAGTTGTAGTGCATTTCTTAAGAAGACAACATTATTTTTATTATAGATATAAATTGAGACAGTTCGTTTGAGTAATACTCCTTCCATTAACAATGATACCTGCAGTCCATCTTACTGTCTTGATCCTAGAAGCGTTTCTATATTACAAGTTTAGGAACATTCGGCTATGTACTTTTTGCTGGAGGTGAATGTTTCCAATAGAATGACGATAGTACTAGCCCCAGAGCACCACCGTACAGACAACTGTTGTCAGTGCTGAACGACGGTATTCATGAAAGAAATGATGCAAATGGCTCAAAGTATAATGTTAAACTAAATTCACCTGTATACGTCCACTAGCATAGAGTGTCTTCTTCTGCCTGTTCCATCGGTTTCCTGCTGCTCCAACCTGTAGCCACACAGGGCCGGCAGAAGGAGTGACGTCATCGATGACGTACACGGCAAGACTGCCCATGTGACGACCGTGCATGTGGTAGTGGAACGACAGGCAGACGTTTCCTGTGAACTCGATCGTTGGAGTCGTGAGTCTGAAAAATAATACGGAATCAGTTAAAACGGATTGCTTGTTTGGAACGGGAACCTGTGTGGTCAGTTTTTAATATGTATTGCTTATATTAGAGAAGTAATATGATTGAAATAGTATTTTATCAAATTAATGCTAAATGATGCACTTGTTCGGACTCATCTGCAGATCTAGCCAGATACCTCTGAATATACAAAATACAAATTTATATGCTATGTTATGTTATGTTATGACTACCGTTGTTTCATCAACAAACACTGATTTTCACAACATAACACATCTATTACGTGACAATCAGAATAGCATTCCCATTACCTGCTGTTAAGATAAACTAGTTGTGACAAGTATATACCCACGGGATGATATATTCCTTGAAGATATGTAAAAAAATACAAATAAATACTGCACACAAATTATTATTTATTATTACGCATTTATTAGAACACGATAGAGTGTAGATGTATTGTTAATATTGTACTGGACCAGCGATCTCCTCGATTCTACTTTCGTTATTTTTCAACCTAGCTTACTGAAATTTTAGGATAACATTAGTTATACATAAAAATAATTTTACAGATTTAGTACAATTTTTTTTTTTTATTAAAACTTAGTACACCAATAGAATACATAAAATGGCAGATTATGACAGATTTAGTTTTTTTTACTTTCCCAAAAAAAATTCTATGAATTTTTCAATCTTTGCTATTTTTCGAAAGTAAAAATTTCATCAAAGTCATGATATTACATGTAATCCAAATGCTGTATCTAAAATCTAAGACTGTAATAGTCTAGCCCATTATCTTGGTGGGAAATGCTGAACATTTCAAACGATGCTGTTAATAAATAGCCGAGTTAGACAAAATAAGAGATTGCTCTTCGGCAAAAAAACATTTTATTGAGAAAAATGGCATTGAAGTTTCTCAACATTTCAATAAAAAATTTCATATGCAAAAATAGAACTGCAGTGATAACAGTTCACACAAAGCTTCTACAGTTGATTGTCCTTTCAATGATATATACTGTTCATCATTTGGTTTTGTGAAAATGCGTATAAAAATTAGACGAGACACCACAAATATGTGACCATTATCACAACACAACGGTACTGCACGACTAAAACTACAAACTGTCTTTTTCCAGTAGATTGCCTTTCTAAAAGTTCAAAGTTCAATTGAAGTGAGCCTGTCGCACAGTTATTGTCGAAACTTCAACCTGCCGCTCAGCTTCGTGGAGCCGCTTTCTTTCGGCACCGTCGGTGATCGATGCATCGCTATCTATGTAAGCCTGGAGCACAGTGTTGACCGCATCATCAAAGAGGCTGATCACCACCGTCATGTTGGCAGCAGTGACAGCCTTCACGTGCCTCGAGTAGGACTTGTGCTGCAGGGGCTCCATGTCCATGAAGCGGCACAGCTTCACAAGTCCTGCATGGCCCACACCCATGTCCATGGTTGCTGCCACAGCCTGGCGGACAACGACAAAAGGGACGTTACCGGCTTTCTCTTCGTCGATCCGGTCGGACGACAGCGTCGAGTTCAGCAATGCCCCACACGTAGTGCAGTACGTCTCGAACAGACACACAAGGCCGAGGCGACGGTCGATGGCACGGATCTTCAGTGTCGGCTCACTGCACTCTCGACACGCCAGGCCCTTCACCAGCGCTGACACCATACTGCACCGAACAAATGATGTCTCGATGGGGCGTCGACGTCGCTCAGCAGCACTGATGCGTTCACGCAGTGGCAGTCCCTGTCGGTATCCAAACTTTCGCTTGGTAGCCGAGATGGGGGTTGTGGCTGCAGATGTTGGTGGCTGAGGGGGCTCCAGAAACAATCTGCATGGAAAATTATTTGTTATTAGATTGTACATTTGACAATTAGCATAACATCAAAACAAACCAGGGCAGATGAGATGGACAGTAATCATTGACATCAATAAAACAGGCACAGGTTTTATGTTAGGCCAATTGGCATTGGCATTTCTGTAATATATGTCTAACATTACAATAGTATAACATAACTTATACGTACGTCAAGTTCTGTCGACGAGGGCATCTGCTCAGGCTCAGCCTCAAGCTGAACTGGGCCAGCACTGTGCCCAGCCACGGATGCATCGGCACTCGTGTCAGCTTCACTGCCGCCTTTCTCTCGTTTGCGGATCACTGACCGTGCCAAACTTAACTGTCGGCATCTAGACATCGGCTTCGTACCAAACTGCCGCTTGCTCGTAGCGACGCTATCGCTCCACAGGAGGTCCTCTTCTAGGTCAAAATGCTCCAAATCTACCAGGTATTTCACAGAACCACTGCTACCATGATGCACTACGAAAGTGAAGCTACGCGTGGATACCAAATATGTTGGGGTGTTGACAAAGATGGCGGAGCATGCGGCTGCCAAATTGTCGTATTTTTCGATCGCGGCTGCGTAAGATTCCCACTCTAAGACAATGGGCCTGTTATAAATGTTCGTTTTTATTGCATTTGGAGAATTTATTCATATGTATAAAACACACAGATCGACAGTTAGATAATAATAATATATTAATATGACAAAAAAAGAAAATGACCAAAAAATAAATAAAAATCGAAAAAAGTGTCAGCCGATAGCCCAAAATGCCAACGTGCGTATATACGTTGTAGTAAGATATGTGCAATAATTGCTACATACCAAGTTGTAGTAAGATATGTGCAATAACTGCTACATACCAACTAGACTAATCCTCAGCCAGGGTGTATTGTAGAAAATTTCCCATTGACTGAATGCTTTCGACACGTATATCCGGCTTACATTGGTGTAAATGCATAAAATTATATATTTTGTTACCGTTTTTGCACACGAAAACCCTCACACAGCTTATATACCACCCTTTTCAACTTTATTTTTCTTGTCCACACTATAGTAATTCCAAAGTATAACATAAATTGCGTAATATAAACGTGATAACATGTTCACTAAAAGCCCGTTCACACGAGCAATTAGTTCTCCGATTAATCGGGCGACACCTTTAGACACATCGTGTTTTGTTTTCAAGAAACGATGCGTCCAATTGGTAGGGCGACATTGTGTCGCCCGATCAACCGGACAATTAATCGCCCATGCGAAAGAGCGTTTAGACGACAGACATACCTTGCCGTCGCTGACTGATTTCGTCCAGACGCCTCCAGATATATATAGTAATGTCCGACTGCTGCCAGGTCCGGCCCAGTTCCCAAGACGGGTGTAGCGCCACTAGCGCGGATCCATCTAAAGTCAACTTGCTCAGCCGTCGATGACAACATATTGCACGTGTCAGTTGTTTCAAAGGTGCAGAAGAACAATGCGCCTGAAAGGATGGACGGCCTTGTGATGATGTAGCATGGCACTGGCTAAATACGATAGCTACGTCGTCGCAGTTTGATTCACATACAAATTATTTGTTATCTACCTTGTGCATCTCACACAAACTTATTATGTTAAGTGGAAGTAGTGATTTAATCGTCACCAAAAATATGCAGTTGTAAAAGTATGTCCTACGAAAGCCACGTGACTCACCAGGTGGCGCGACTATCGGGGTCTGCGTTGTTGTCGTCGTTGTGGTCTCCTCGTCGTGCACTGGGAAAACAAAATAATGCATGAATTATTATTTTGATGTTTGTGAACAAATATGCCTTTTAAAACACTGTTGAAATGGGAACTGGCATTAATTTACGTGCATGTGTCCCTGAGAGGAGTTCCCGGTGGCATCGTTCACTGCTTTGATTAAGTCTTCTTAACGGTCCAAGTTATTTCAAACCACAAACAAAGCGCATACAATACAATTTAGCATAACGTTGACTAAGCGTACACAGACAGAAATGGAAATGACAGAAGAATTCGAGATAAATTACGCATACATTATCTCTGTGGAACGTTTCACCTTGCCACATAAACAGGCCGGTGCTGAGGTCAGTGGCGCCACATGGTGGGTACGGAAACAACCTCATGTACTTACGGACTAGAGTCTGCACGGAATACCGCCGACACGGGTTCATGGTGAGCGGTGCTACACCGAACGTGTAGGTCTGACCGACTTCCATCGACTCCGGACTGGACAAGTAGCGCAGCTGATCTCTGCGAGAGTAGCACTCGGACTCCGTATATGGAATGGGATTTACTCCCGTGAAGTAAAATGCAATTATGTCGCCAGGGTCCACTCTTACGTATTCCGTCTCGGTGAGATTCCAAGCAATATGTCCTTTCTTCAATGTATTCACCTGCTCGAAGTAGAAATGGTAACAACTTTGATACAAATTAATGTATACACATATTAGTGTTTATTATGTAAATCTGTAAATCGAATTAAAAACTATGAATTTATTTTGGGAATGCCATTTTACTCTAATCTAATATACGATACTTCAATATTCTCACTACACTGTATTATCATGAAAACAGGGCAAGATCGCTCGTGAACACACGTCACTGTAAGTAATGCTATCACGTCACTGTAATGCATGAACATACTTGCTACCAACAAATATAGCCACAGTGAAACGAACAGACGCTGAACGTCACCTTGGTCCTGCCGATGAGGGTGAACGCATCTGTTGTCTGCTGCCCGTCAGCCAGCCTCATCACGAGCAGGTACAACGTGACGTCAGGGAACAAGAAGAAGGCGCTCCATTGCACCAGCCACCCGGACCGCTGGACCGTCTCCGTGACGCTGGGGATGAGCACCGTCGATTCGGTCGTGTCCTTCTTTGGTCGGCCGATGGTGTCTGAGCCCAGAAGTTCCGTAACTCCCACGGCCTCTGTTGACAAAATACAGGCGATAAATAGAGAATTGGGGCATTACATAAAATATCACCAAATAAGTTTTAAAAGCGCCGAACGCTGTTGATACATATATATATATATATATATATATATATATATATATATATATATATATATATATATATATATATATATATATATATATATATATATATATATATATATATATATATATATATATATATATGATGATGTTGACGTAATCATCTGCTACTGGTGTCTTTATCAACAAAGTCTATTTGTAACGGTGTCATTACCATTAGTGTCACCGTAGTGAAGGTCACTAAGAATGGGATGAAAAGGGTTCCCGGTAGCGTTTCATCAGTGTCCATGTTTTTAAACAAGCACAACTCTACCTGGTTTATTTTAATGGGTTTTGATATAGCTTCGTTGTGGGTAGACAAAAATGGGGGTTACAACATATGAATCAGAAGACGATCAGTGTGTGTCCGTGCGTGCGTGAGTGCGTGCTAATTTTATCATATGCTGGTGTGCGTGTGAGTGTTAGTGCGTGCGTCAGTGTGTGTGCGTGCACACATGTGGACAACTTCACTCTTTGGCAAGCGGCACATACTTTGTCTACAGATAACCGAAGCATCTTCGGAATGGTCGCACCACGAATCGAGCACTCTAGACCGGGGACACGCCAGTACGTTCGGCTCGTCTCCTGAACAGTGTAGACCGCTGAGCATTATCTTCCCGTTCCCAGGCCCAAAATAGGCACTTCTTCTCGCTGCTCCTCCTGAGAACCCCAGTTGCTTGCAGATGACGTCAGCGTCGACGTCATCGAAGTCGTCATCACAGATCGTGCCCCAGACACCCCGCCGCTGGACTTCCGCGCGACCGGAAGTTGCATCTGGACCGTCCGCTAGGCGTAGTAGAGTCACTAGTGACGAAAACAAGCTGTGTAAGAAAGTTGTAATTTTGCACATGACAACAATTACATCAATGACAACCATTCGCATTACTATTCCAATTTATTATATTACACTAATATAATATAACTCCGCGATTTTCATGCTGCCTTATACACAGGAACGTGTAACATAAGAAAGATGTCAGGGCAACATGAGATAAACGCTAATCAGGTCGACATTTCTGAATGGGCGAAATTTCAGAACTGAAATCTGCCAAAATAACCTTTGTTATCAATCGCTATAATGTTGTATTCTTAAATATTCCAATATCAAGACTCAATTTACACTTTGATGATGAAACACAGAAATGAGTTTTTCACAAAAACAAAAGCCGGATTTTTTTATAACCTGAAAGCCGTCAAATTTTAATTAGGGAAACTAGTTGAATGTTCCTAATTATTTTGAAATGCTGACTAAAATGCATAGTTGAGCTGACTGTCTACATTTGCTGATTGGATACATATGTAGACTCACCATTACCGAAACAGCTCTCCGTGTACCCGTCTAAACCATTGTAGGCCTTCTGCAAGATTACCCCGTCGACATACCGTCGTACTCCATTCAGTGTCATCGTTTCAAAGAAGTCGAAATAATTCCCGTTGGTCAGCGGGTTTCCTGATCCCTGCGCCATGCAGGAGCTAGTCCAAGCATTGAGGAGGCACTGGTCAGCGCGAATGACCAAAGAAAATGGATCACAACGACCTGGCCGGACTGTCGAGAATAAAGAATGTCGTTTATTATTGCACCATCAGTTGACTTCAACATATTAAAAACGCTCAATGGAAAACTGAAATGTCTGGTAAAGAACAAGATTAATGCTACATATGGTCTACATTTATGTATGGTCCGGAAACATTACCGATTTCATAAAGACGTCAACAGCGACTGGACACATTCCAGTTGTGCTGTCTAAGGATAGTACCACGCATGCGTTAGACGGAGGGTGTCACGAATATAGACGGACTCATGATGGCTGTAATAAAAAGCAACTCTTCAATAAAATTTTAAAATACAAACTAACATTATTCGATCACTTAATCAGACAAGAAGGGATTCAGCGGGGAGGAAATAGTGGAGGGAATGGTGGAGGGAATGGTGTAGGGAATAGTGTAGGGAATTGTGGAGGGAATGGTGTAGGGAATGGTGGAGGGAATAGTGGAGGGAATTGTGTAGGGAATGGTGGAGGGAATGGTGGAGGGAATAGTGGAGGGAATGGTGTAGGGAATGGTGGAGGGAATTGTGGAGGGAATGGTGGAGGAAACTGTGGAGGAAATGGTGGAGGGAAATATTGGAGGGAATGATGAGGAACAACAAGAGCCACACGGACAGACGGCTGTAAGGCGTGGACGGGGAACATGTTGATCTAATCACAACGGATCTGATATGATAGATATGATAGATATGATAGATATGATAGATATGATAGATATGATAGATATGAGTGGCGACACGAGATAGTCGACCTTCCGAGAGAAGATGGCGCCACGTGGTGGTGAGTCGACTTTGCTACGAGCGATAATTCGGATACTCCTCATAATCAGTAGTAATAGAATTTGTGCCTGCAAGGCATTGTATACAAACACATTATTCCACCATTAGTGGAAATAATGTGTCAGTAGCTTGAACATTTGGGCCTTTTATTCCCAGTAGACTCATGCATTTCGTAACTAAATTTTTCAGCAACTATGGTAGGACAACATCGTACGTTGATGATTTAGTTACTATTTATTTAACATTAAGAATAACCAGGCAAAATATGAAATATATCTGATTGTTTAACTAGAATGATTTTGTTGTTTCGAATGATTCCCTTTTAGTTGCTATTAACATCGACACTAATAATATCGTCTTCTGTTTTTTTCGTTGTGAGAGATCATTCAGTATTTGCATGTTACCTTGGCATTGTGTCGTATCGATGTTCACCCGGACATCATCGATGGCGATGTCTCCGTAGTCTGCGGCGCCGATGCTCGCTTGGAAAACCAGCTATAATCGCAATACGATCATGTAATTAGTGGCCATATTTGTATGTGCAAATGTCTGCTTTTAAGACGACTATATGTATGTGAAATTTAATGAGTGCGTGCGTGCTGCGTATGTGTGTGCGTGTGTATTTATGTGTGCGAGCACGTGTGTATGACTGTGTGCGTTTTCTTAATTGTTATTGTTTCATATCCTTATCCGCCAAAAGGATCAAGGATCAAACAATTCCACCTGTAATTTTATTATCCTGTATTGCTTATGCACTAATATGTTTACCTGAAACGAGCCGTTGGAAGCCAACATTAATATGTTTACCTGAAACGAGCCGTTGGAAGCCAACATTACACGCGCCGTCTGCCAGCTGTCGTAGTCGTACAGTCCCTCCAGGAACACGACGGACGTGTCTTCTCCACGTTTTACGAGAACAGTCAAGTGGCCTGTATCTGAGCCGTGAATATGATAGCGGAAGGTGAGGCACAGCGAACCACGGAACGACATCTCCGCGGTCATTAGTCTGTAAAACAACAACGACAGCTCTTGAAGCAACCACATTGATTTACTTATTCGTTCGTTCATTCAATGCATCATTTTTTCTTGTTTGTTTTAATGCATAATTCTTGTCGCATTTCACAAAGATGCATGTGGTTGATAATATATCTACGTGCGTTATTATAACTACACAACATTGCTATGTGTGTATGCGTGCGTGCGTGCGTGCGTGCGTGCGTGCGTGCGTGCGTGCGTGCGTGCGTGCGTGCGTGCGTGCGTGCGTGCGTGCGTGCGTGCGTGCGTGTCATGTATTCAGCATTTCAATGTATATTATAAAACTGAATAAAATAATGTTGCATTCTTTTGGAATTACACTGCTTGTGGCTACGCTAATTCAGACACTCACAACGCTTGGTCGCCGGGGGACCGAGGCTGGCTGGACTCGATATACACGTAGTGATCACCGCTGACAGCGAACCACGGTCCAGTGTTGGCCGTAGGGGTCTGGCCGGAGTGTCTCGTCCACTGGAAGTCGTTCCGTAACGTGGTCACCCCGTCTTGCCGCATCCCACAAATATCTTCTGACTCGAAGTCGCACGCGAACAGGGTAGCTGCGTAACACCATTAACACATGTGATATACGCTTCATAATAACACTCGGTACCCATAGTATAAACATATAGCTCGGGTAATATAGTACTTTCTTACTCTCATTTTCATAGCTCGCTCATGTACATAATAGTACGAGTAAACATACTTATATATAAAATATAGACTAATGTCATTATAAATCAATGGATACCACCATACGCATGTAGGTGTGTGTATGTGTATGTGTATAGGTGTATGTAGGTGTGTGTATGTGTATGTGCAAACATGTGTGTGTGTGTGTGTGTGTGTGTGTGTGTGTGTGTGTGTGTGTGTGTGTGTGTGTGTGTGTGTGTGTGTGTGTGTGTGTGTGTGTGTGAGTGTGTGTGTGTGTATGTGTATGGGTGTGCGTGTGAGTGTGTGTGTGCGCGCGCGCACGTGTGTGTGTGCATGCGTGCGTGCGTGCGTGCGTGCGTGCGTGCGTGCGTGCGTGCGTGCGTGCGTGCGTGTGTGTTGAACGGGTTGACATGCGTTACACGAAGCACCGCGTGTGGTCACGATGTGCGCTTACCTTGTGTCGTGACAGAAATGGAGTTGTTGACATTGTAGGTGAATGATTCTGACAATAAGCTCTGGGTAACGAGACGACTCAGGTCGCTTACAGCAGCCGGGTCTCGGAGCCTAACTGTGACTGTCGTTCCTATACTGCCTCTCCTGCATGGGAATACAACAGACCCATTGAGATTATATCCCGTTGAATGCGAAATATAGATAATTACGTTCTAGCTGGCAAATGAGTTAACGTTTAAATGAGTACGTAGGTGGGTGCGTGCGTGAGTTCTTGAGTGAGTGAGTTCTTGAGTTCTTGAGTTCTTGAGTTCTTGAGTTCTTGAGTTCTTGAGTGAGTTCTTGAGTTCTTGAGTTCTTGAGTGAGTGAGTTCTTGAGTTCTTGAGTTCTTGAGTGAGTGAGTTCTTGAGTGAGTGAGTTCTTGAGTGAGTGAGTGAGTGAGTGAGTGAGTGCGTGAGTGAGTGAGTGAGTGAGTGAGTGAGTGAGTGAGTGAGTGAGTGAGTGAGTGAGTGAGTGAGTGAGTGAGTGAGTGAGTGAGTGAGTGCGTGAGTCTGCTTTATTAGCGCTGACGTGAGTGAACGTAACTACTGTAACCTTAGTAGACATACCAGAATGCGGTGTCGTACTCTTGCAATGATATTCTGTTGTCCGAAAACGTTTCAGTCAACTGGAAGTAGACCGTTTCAACAAATGTGTAAATTTGCCCAACAAGGAACTTGCTTGTAGCTTGCAGCTTGTAACTATGTCCCGTACCACGACGTAACATATTTGAATGACTATTTGTGTATATGCTTTACTTGTTTGTATGTCTGTATGCGGTTGTTTGTTTGTATTTGTACGTGTTTGTATGAGGTAGCACACATAAGACATGTCGTCTAAATACTGTCATATTACTTAGTTGGAATTAGTTAACAAAATATATAGTTTAAACATCAATTAATTAGCATGTTGTCAGTTGAACGCAAAATATACAATTACCACGCTATTTTTTTTTAATAAGATCCAACATATGTATCTTACGTATTTTAAAACTTGCCATTATATGTTGAATACGAAATCATCCTCACGTCATGGGATATAATTTATATTACTTTGCATTGTACAATGTACATCCTACATACCTTTGTTCTGATTGTATTCGATATTTCCTTAAATCTGCCACTCTCCGGATCTTTCAGTTCGTCGCTGTACTCTTGACCAGTGATAGTGAACTCGATCCGATACAGGAAAGGTGAAGTATCTGTGAAGGCCACGAAAACCGATTTACTTGCGTTGATTGGAATAAAAGCGCTGCCAATTCAGACTCATTAACCACCGAGATGATAATAGTATTTTCTAACCGCAACGCAAATTATTGTATAACTCATTATTTACATAACAAATATTCCCTAGTAAATACAATGATACATATTAATGTGGTAGGTCAGGTTATCTCCTACCAACTGCAGATTAGTGGTCATTAGTGACCTTCGACTGGTGGCACTGGGAACGCATCCCATCAACAATAGCTATATGAACTCTCCCGTTATTCATGCTACAAACACCACGCGGCAGACACCACGCCATGGGTAACACCAACGTACTTATGTATGTAGCCTGTCGCGACATTATTACTACAAACGGCGCCCTAGGCATATCAAAGTTCATTCATAGTATCATGTAGCGTCACTTACTAAGCTGTTGCTAGGTGACTGACCTTGTTCACAACGAAGACCGTATCTACTTCCGGGGCAGAGGCACTTGTATCCGGTGACTTGGTTCGCGCACATGCCGCCATGCTGGCACGGGTTACTGGCGCAATTGTCTATGACTAATAACAAACATGGTTAAATGCAGGTATCTGCAAGACTGTGCAGTACAAAACGATTAAAAGTCAGTCATGGTAAAAGATAAAGGTACGTTCTTACATAGCGCGATATCCAGTCAATAGGACTGATCAGGGCACTTTACCCCCCCCACCCCACCCCACCCCCCGGCAGACCTGTTCATTCCAACACCAACCCAATTTCTCAGGTAAGCAAGACCAAGTACTTAGGACCGTGCACATTACGTCGAATAGGGCTACATTTCAGTTGCAAGGTTAATAATACGGTTATTAAAAACACTGAACTGTCTTACTAATGCAATACCTGTACTGCAGTCGTGTCCAGTGTATCCGGTTGCGCAAGCACACACGTAGCATCGACCCAACGTCGTGACGTCAGAGCACGTTTTGCCTTTGGCGTCCAGCGTCACAAGGCATTTCCCATCGTGTTGACATAAGACTTTTGCACAAGGATTCGGGTCTGCAGATGCGGATAATAATGCACAATGTACAATGATTACAAGTCGACCCACCGAGCGCCTAGCCAGCGGAGTGTCGAATCGAACTGTTCGCGTAATATAACATTTGTTGTGCACTGCAAATACTTATATGTAGGTCGTCGTTTCACTTGTCTAAAATACACTCTTCAGTATTGTGTTGTCACTTTAAAACTGCTTCCTCAACTGATTTAGCCTATCGAGCCTATCGCAATTCTGGTTCAATTGTGTCCAAATGTGTAGTATGTGAATAGTTTATGTAACATCCGCAGTCAATTTAACAAGAAAATGTAAATTTTTTTTAAATCATCCAAAGAATTTACTTTAGTCGTTAGATCTGTTAAGGAACAAAATAGTGGATATCCAAAATGGTAAACACAGTGTGGGGCAATGTTGATCATGGGCGTGACCTTCATACTCTCGCCGATCACGTGACAAAGTTACGAAATTTCACCAAGGAAGAAAATCGTGAATTTTCAGCATTTCGATTTTCACTTCAGTTAATGTTTGAAGAAGCATTAACTAATTTAATAGTTTGTCTGTGGATTTAACGAAAACAAATGTTGCACAAACGAGCTAGCATGTTGCAGTGGCTACTAGGTAGGTTTGTTTTTTCGTAAAATTAATTTCAAATGAGACTAGCAAAAAAAATCGAATTGATTTTAAGAACCTTTAATGTGAACGTTGTTTTATGATGAGCGACTTATTTTCTGCCTACACAAATTATATCTTAGAACTTGTTATACTACAATGTCTATCAACATATAAAGGGCTAGACTAAGCGAAAGGACATGTGCGTTAGTAACATTTATATTAATGTTCCAATATCAACACATACAAACTAGTTACACACCTGCATATACGTAAACGTCATAGCTTCCCAGAGAGTATGTTAGAATATACTCTCCTTCCAGACAGTTATCCAGTCTGCATTGGTTGAAGTTGTAGTTAAACGTGTTCACGTTGTCCGCGCAAGCTTCCTTTGCGCATGCGCTTAACGACATCGTCTTCCGGTTCCTGTAGACACCGCACAAGGACGCCATGTTCTTCCCACGCAGACTTAAGAGCTGGTAGTTCTCGATGTCTTCACAGGGAACTGTGAGAGAACAGATGCAGTTCAATGGTATTTGGTGACGGGACAGTCAGACATACAAACATTATATAATAGGAAACAAATATAGATGTGTGTGAACCAGTAATTACAATTACATGCTACCTGTGCTGCCTCTTCACGTTTCAATGGCAACGTTTCTGTTGTTGGTCCATTTGCCTTAGCTGCTGCTGTCACTATCGCAAATGTTTTGATTTGCCTACATAGATAGATTTACGTAATCTTGCAATAAGTATCAAGTATATGTATGCGTGTATGTGTGTAGTATGTTATGATACTCTTCCTAGGCGCTTTGTATCTCGCACGCCAAAGTT
The DNA here is from genome assembly GCA_963662155.1 of Lamellibrachia columna. Lineage (NCBI taxonomy): Eukaryota > Metazoa > Annelida > Polychaeta > Sabellida > Siboglinidae > Lamellibrachia > Lamellibrachia columna. Next base: position 27,048,008 of record OY759274.1, on the reverse strand, counting down.
TCAAGGGTTAATCTACGTCCTTACAGTCGGGTCGTCACAATGTTTTTTTCGATATTCACCCCAGTATTACCAGTTATTTTCGTTGAATGAAGTACCCTTTGTAGTTATTGCATTGCGCACAATTGTCCACAAATCAATGCGACAACGCAATGCGAAATACCACGTACATTTGTTCGCAACTTCATTTCTCTTGTATACGTTTGTTCGAAGTTACGTAATGCAAGGGCTATGCTTAGCCAGATGTTACTATAACTGCCAGTAGTACGTTGCAATTATCCAACTATCAAGACATTGACTGGCAGCACCAAGTATAAAGGCATTTCTGTGATGATGTGATGTGTCCTGAAATGTCTTAAATGTTGCTGTCATGACAGTTAATTACGAACTACCAAGTCCTCAAGACCGGAGGATGGATATGGTTGCTTGTAATCATAATTACCTTTAGGCGTTGCTGAAACGACAGTTGTCCAACTTGTCACAGGATATGTTGTAGTAGTATACGTTGTTGTCGCATCTGTCGTTGTCACAGCAGTCGTTATTGCACCAGTTGTTATCGCACCAGTCGTTATTGCACCGGTCGTTATTGCACCAGTTGTTATCACATCAGTCGTTATTGCACCAGTTGTTATTGCACCGGTCGTTATCGCATCAGTCGTTGCTGCACCAGTTGTTATCACATCAGTCGTTATCGCAGAAGTTGTTATCGCACCAGTTTTTATTTCATGAGTAGTTGTCACATCAACAGTTGTGGAAACCGATCGTGTAGTTGTATCTTCAAAAAAGTCATCTGAAAATGATGTAATTTATTAGTTATTTATTAGTTATTTAGCTGTTTTTTACGGAAATGTTGCATTATTCCAAACCGGACAAAACACACGCACCGCTGAACAAAACATGATCCAACAACCGTAAAAGGTACTAGAACCAAATCAAGTGTACGGACAACAATATTATATACTTATAACTAACTATGTTATGGTATGTTTATTGACTTAATATTTGCTCACCGTCACAGCAAAATACAGTTGAGCTATTGTTTTGAAAGTATTAACAAAAAATAATGCGAATTATTTAATAAACGGTGCTCAATTGCATTCGACAATACATTGGTATACCTTCACATGGCCCATTCGTAATCATGATAGTATCGATGGCGATGTCGCTCTCGTAGGAGCGTCCAACAGCTGCTTCGAAAGTGAACTACACAAGGTACAGAAAACATAATTTTTTATATGCTTGGATCAACGCGTGATCAAGGTAGGGTAACAATAAGGAAGGCATGGCCCACTCGTGGTCTAGCACATTGCACGCACCAACGTTGCCTCATTGCATCATGGGTAAAGGAATACACAACGATAATCGCGATCTCCGTGTATGCAACACTTGACTAAATACAAGGAGAGGAGACAGTCCTCAGGCGACTGGCTCTAGCTGCGATGAATTCGCCGGATGTGCAAAACCGCCATATTGGTTCGATCGTGACAATTAATGTATATAATATATGTTTTAAACAATCACATATAAGAAAAATTAAATAGGCAGCTTGATACGATTTAACTGACGTGACATTGCTACCAAGAAACTACCCGCTCAGTTCTGATATCCACAATAGCGTCAATGTGCATTATTACCAGTTCCACTCATTAGATGGCGCCACTGGAGCGATTGAGATTTGTTGCGAATCCCCGGAAGTTCAATACCGGAAGAAATATGTATTACTGGATTGTGAGCCTTCGTTGCACAACAGTTGGCGGCTTTGTAAGAAGCGTCGTTTTTAATACCGTGGCCGAGGAGTTTTGTCTCAATCAAACGGAAGAATGTCGCCAAACATCCTTTAATATGGTGCAAGACATCGACTACAAATTGGTAAGGATACCGGATTATATTACTGGTTTTCATGTCAGAAGTCATTTTCAACACACCTGTATGGTTCCAGAAGCATACATTGTTTGAGTAAAATTGAGCCAGTCGTTCCCGGCATGCCCTGCGTATGTCCACGCCGGCCTGACGCCCGACAATGAGTCGTTGACGTAGAGCGTCAGACTACCCATATTGATGCCAACCATGTGATAGTAGAACAGCACGCACACATAGCCACGATGAGTGATGACAGGTGTCGAAAAACTAGAAGAAAACGGTAAGTTTTACACTGCTGTGTTAATGACGACTAAAACTGTAATGACGTCGACTACTGCGGTGACGATTATATAAGGGTTATATAAATTAATTAAAACAAAACCTTTAACCCTTAACATTACTTATAATATAATAATAATATAATATTTATATACATATTTCTGTTACAAAGCTTTTAATTTACGAATGATCAACAAGACTTCTGTCAACCTGGGTAACAAATAGCTTATGTAAGACAAGGTTCAAGATTCAAAAGAAAACTACAAACTACACATGTACGATCATTATAAACACATTTTACGGCAATACAAGAAACTTTGAATTAAACAACACACGCGGACAGACATGTATTGCAGAAGCGATATGATATAATAAATCCGCATATGAATAAATTATAGCACCAGACAGGTGAGTTTATTATCATTACCGGGCAAGCGAGTGTGGTTTCTTGTTGCTAGCTTCGCAGTACATGTAGTATTCGCCAGAGTGCGCTGCCGTCGGACCGGTATCAAGCGATTGCGTGGGGCCATTTCCTCGCAGCCAAAACACGTCGCCTTGTTCTACTGTCACGCCACATGTGTCGTTGCCCTCGAAGCTGCAGAAGAACACTGCGTCTGAAAATTAATCGCAGGTACATATTAACTTGATTTGTAACGTAACGAATGTCTCTGGAACTGGCTTACTCTGTGACTTGGACATTCGTTAGGTGGGGCATCTATTTCGCTACACTGAGGATCCGCATTCTTTGATTCGTTCTAAATATACATTTGTTTTTATATAACAAAACATTGTTCATGTGTATATACGCCAAATGTGTATGATATTAAAACACATGTACGGTGTAGGATAATAAGGGAAGGCAGCGTTAGTTGAAGCACTGGGTTAGTTGAGCCACCCATCCCAGCCGGCATACAACGTCGGTATGACGTTGATTATTAGTTGTATATACGTTGCGACGTCGAACAACACAAATGCAACGTTTTCTCAGCGTCTGGTCATCGACGTCACAAGGACGTGGAAATTTGATGTCGCCACAACGTTGAAATCAAGTCGACAACCAAACCCAACGTCTTCACAACGTCTGGTTATCAACGTTTAACAAGATTTAACAAGATTTAACAAGATTTGCCATCCAAGCCAAAGGCCCAGATGGCAAGTGGACAAGGAAGCCATTGGCTTATCGAGAGTCCAACAATGTTCATCTACTTATAACCCGCCCTCCTGAGATATGTGTCAACCTTGTTTTTAAACATATTCACGCTGCTAGCAGTTACACAATCTGTAGACAATTTGTTCCATTCATTTATTGTCCTCTGTGAGAACGAGTGCTTCCTGATGTCCAATCTACATTGATCCTTTACTAATTTTACCTCATGTCCTCTAGTTCTGCTATCCTTCTTGAGTGAGAAAAACATATTTCTATCAATATTTTCATACCCATTCAATATCTTAAAAACTTCAATCTGATCTCCTCTTAACCTCCTTGTCTCTAGAGTTGTTAAACCACATTCTTTCAGGCGTTCTTCATAACTAAGGTCTCTCAGTTCTGGAATTATTTTAGTTGCTCTCCTTTGTATGCGTTCAAGCGTATCTATATCTTTCTTACGATATGGTCTCCATGCTTGTATACAGTATTCTAAATGAGGTCTAACTATTGCTTTATAAAGAGGTATAATTAACTTTTTTCCCTTGTATGTTATGTTTCTTCTAATCAATCCAAGAATTTGATTACCCTTTGAAGCTGCAATACCACACTGCTCTGAAACTTTCATATCAGCGCTTATTGTAACTCCTAAGTCCTTTTCTTTTACAGTAGTACCCAGAACAGTATCTCCCATTTTATAGTTTACATTCAAGTTCCTATGTCCTGTATGTAGGCATTTACATTTCCCAAAATTGAACAACATCTGCCATTTCTCAGACCATTTCACTAATCTGTCTAGATCGTTTTGTAAATGTTGTTTATCACCATCAGTATTAACCTTTCTAAACAGTTTTGTGTCATCCGCAAATTTCAGTACGTTACTTATTATACTGTCGTCCAAGTCATTGATATAAATTAAGAATAATATAGGTCCTAATACTGATCCTTGAGGTACCCCACTCAAAACCGATTTCCAATTTGAAACTTCTCCATCTACTACAACTCGTTGTCTTCTGTCAGTCAGCCATTGTTCTATCCAGTCAGTTATGCTGTCCCCGATACCATGGGCTTTTAATTTAAGTAGTAATCTTTGATGTGGCACTTTGTCAAAAGCTTTCTGAAAATCTAAGTAGATAATATCTACTGGCGATCCCACGTCTATCCACTTAGTGATTTCTTCCAAAAAACATAACATATTTGTTAAGCATGACCTCCCTTTAAGGAATCCATGTTGAGATGAATTTAATAATTTATGCTTAACGAGGAATTCCACCATATGGTCTTTAATTAACCTTTCTAATAATTTACAAATCACTGACGTTAAACTCACTGGTCTGTAATTCTCTGACTTATTTCTCGAACCCTTTTTAAATAATGGTATGATGTTTGCTTCTTTCCATTCAAACGGAACAACTCCCTCTTTTAATGACAAGTTGAATACTCTTGCAAGTGGTATACTGATTTGTTCTACTGTTTCCATTAGTAATTTTGGAGGAATCCCATCCACTCCCGGTGATTTGTTATCTTTCATTGCCTTTATTTTCTTAGCTACCAATTCTGGAGTTACAACTAACGGACCTAAATAGTCAGATTTAGCCCCCTGAAATTTAGCATCAGCAACTGGTAATGAACTAATATCTTCTTTGGTAAACACTGAACTGAAGTAACCATTTAGGTCTTCCGCCATTAAATACCCCTGTGATATTATATTTCCAGCACTGTCTTCTAGAGGTCCAACCTTGTCTTGTACGTTTTGTTTACTCTGTCCACGTTATAAGGACGTGGACATTTGACATCCATGCAACGTTGTAATTATATCGACAGTTCAACCAACTAGTTTCATCTATAAATACAACGTTTTTACCACGTCTGGTCATCGACGTGATAACGACGTAGATATATATGACGTTGGCACAACGTTGAAATCACGTCGACAACCCAACCCAACGTCTTCACAACGTCTGGTTATCAACGTTATAAGGACGTGGAAATTTGACATCCATGCAACGTTGTAATCATATCGACAGTTCAACCAACTAGTTTCATCTATAAATACAACGTTTTTACCACGTCTGGTCATCGATGTGATAACGACGTAGATATATATGACATTGGCACAACGTTGTAATCACGTCGACAACCCAACCCAACGTCTTTGCAACGTCTGGTCATCAACTTTAGAATGACGTGAAAAATGTACGTCCATACAACGTTGCAATCACGTCGACAGCCCAACCAACTAGGTACATACATATAAATATGGCGCTTTACAATGTCTGATCATCAACGTTATAACGACGTGGAAATAATGTCGGCAACGCAATTATAAGGTCTTCGCCATTATAAGGACTTGGACATTTGACGTTCATACAATGTTGCAATTTTTTATTTTTTCAAGTTGCGAATGTTAACTATAACATCTCTATTCTCTAAGACAACACAACACGTGCGGTATTAGATGCCTTAACTAAAATTACACATAATAAGACCCTTTATATTTGTAATGTTAGGTAATTTAAGGCAGCTTTCACCACACATTTTGGTATTGAGTAAGTCAGCGGCATATCTACCGTATTCCAGCATGCATTGCGCGGGCCGCCATGCTGCCTTGAGTTCGAACGAACGAAATCGATGGAAGCGAAACAATCCACTAATATATGCGAGTAAGTGTCACCATCCGCTTTTATTTGTTGAACTGTTTAGTTCTATCGTTTGTACGGAACACACACGACCATAATGTTGTCTTTGTCGTGATGTATTTTGCATGCTTTCACCGATTTGAATCTGAGCACATTTTCCGATGTATAGTCTATCGCAAAACTCGGTGTCGTCGCATTCCTCTCGTTTTCGATCATACCCTGCACTTGTTCCAGTGAAATGTGGTCATGTAGTGTTATGTATAAATTGCACTCTCTTATTATATAACTATCAAAGTCATTGCCATTGGAATAAAACTGCAGTATTTATAAATTGCATCGGGAATTTACCGGACAACAGAGCAGCCATGGCCCGTGGCCATGTTGACTGACTGGGGCTTGTGCAGTGTGCTTTGTATTCGTTTCATCTGCCCTTAGTTGTAAATAGATGTGTCGGTTAATACCTTTATTTAATTCCTTTTAAGCGAGTGACCTGAAGAAGCAGACATGAACTGAAGCAGAGGTGGATGCAGCGCTCTCAGTGTAGCCGAAGTACGCACTCGACCAAACTGGTGGTGAAGACCGAGGAACAACTAGACAGAATGGAGTAACAGTGTTCTTGATAAATCTGAAGTCATACGTTTGCTTTCATTGGTAGTGTTTAGCGTTAGTTAGGAAACTATAATTATTGTGTGATTTAATAAAAATGAGATCGTAAGGTTAATTTGAAAATGTTTTGTCAGCCATGGGGTCCATTGAAATTTAAGTCAGCTTGCCATTAATGCCAATTACTACATTTCGGATTTTAAGGTCGGCGCAGTTTAATGGATGATATGGTGTTGTGAGCTTTCTTTGTTATCAAAATAAGTTGTAGTTCCTGCTCTAAATACACATTTATAATTGTGCCTCTTGTGTGTGATAAGAATGTGTGGAAGCCATATACATAGTAGATCCCCAAACACAACATAAAGGAGTATTTAACTTGCTTGATGTGCATTGTTTCATTGAGCTGGTTTTTCTGAAGCCATGAATTGGTCAGATTACTGGTCTTGTCATATTGTTTCAATAATGGCTTAGCCATTGTCTGTACATTCTTTACAACTACCTGGCTGTTACCAGACAGATGTAGGGTAACATTCTATCAACTGAAATATAACCAAACAAATCTGATTTGTAGTGATTGTACAGGAAATTAATAGACTAGCCTGCATTCAATGAAGCAATTCCAAAAAAGATTCCGATCGGGTCTTGAAAATACATTCCGAAATAGAGTTGACCCCCATATTTATGACAGCTGTTGTTTGCTGTTACAATTAACAATACGAAAGCACATAATAATTATGTCTGCTGCTGAATACTGGTTACTAGAGGAATTAATCTACATTGAATGTATTCCACTGGTTCAGGAATGTACACATTGCCAAATGAAACCATATTTGTTGTATCAGAACACAGTGAATATCTTTATTTTGTTAATGTTTGTTTTATTATCAAAATATAATATTTAATGACTGTTTTGAAAAAAAATGTCAACTTAGTGATCTCCTTGTGCTCTTTTCAATGTCTGCATGATACTGAATACAACAAATTGGGCAAACAAGAGTGATGTAATGGTCTACATTGTATTCCATGGGTTCACTGATATACACATTGTTAAATAAAATGTCTCATGTATCGGAATAAGGTGAATATCTGTCTTTATTTTATTCAAAACGTATTTAATGATCATGTTAATTGACTGTTTCGACGATAAAAGTGTAACACCGGTGAGTCGGGCTCTTCTAGTACACGATCTACGCTACAGACCCACGTGTAGACACCGACATACATAGCATTGACGAAGGGGAACTACATTTTCATAGTAACACCTGTAAACAATTTTAGTTGGTTATCAGAAAACAGTAACGATCTAATGTTGACACAACGTTGAAATCCAATAAATGTTCTACATTGTTGCAACGTTGAAACCTGACGTCGATCCAACTACTTTTCAACATTGCAACAACGTTGAAACTCAACGTCGATGCTACGTTGGAACTCGACGTCGATCCAACTTTCAAATCCCGACTAGTTTTCAACATTGGTACAACGTGGAAACCCGACGTCGATACATCGTTGAAGCCTGACGTAGATACAACTTTCAAATCCAAATAGTTTTCAACATTGTTGCGACGTCGATATCCGACGTCGATACATCGTTGAAACCTGACGTAGATACAACTTTCAAATCCAACTAGCTTTCAACATTGTTACGACGTCGATACCCGACGTTGATACAACGTGGAAACCCGACGTCAATGCAACTTTCAAATCCAACTAGTTTTCAATATTGGTACAACGTGGAAACCCGACGTCGATACATCGTTGAAACCCGACGTAGATACAACTTTCAAATCCAACTAGTTTCCGACATTGCTACAACGTGGTACCTGACGTTGAAACAACGTATTTTCAACGTCATTTTGCCTGCTGGGATGTTTCCCAGGAATCAACAGCAGCGAGAGTTACATGGTACCACCCAGTGATTGTTATTAGAACACGATTGACGTATAACAGGTGCCATTTGTCACAGCGGTCAGAAAATATGAGTTAAAAGTATGTTTTTCGAAACTTTTGGTGATTGTGATTAATGTCTGCTGGTGTTTAAGCTATCAACACATGTGACCCGACTGTATTGTCTGTGCACTTACAACTGGTTTAACTATGCACAGGGAAGACGATTATTTACATCACTTCGCGCATTAATGAGAAGAAAAAAATTATTGTCGAAACGGGGCTAGTTGAGCTACCCAAAGGGCAAAGGAGTGTTAGTTGAGCAGCGGTTAAAGAATTAAGTGTTATATGCCCCAAAATACATTATGGAATTTATTTCCAAAAAAAATTGGACATCAAAAAGCTACAAGACAACATATCAGCAGTTAGTTACACTGGTTGCGATTGGCATATTAGTCGCTGCGTTATTATGAATTACAAGTATTAGGCATACATAAATTGCACTAATAAAGCACCCAACAACTTAGCTACATTTTGGCTCAACTTACCCCACACCAAGTGTTAGTTGAGCCAGCTTACCAACCTTATTTGAATCAGCTACATATAATTATATATGCATACTAGGTATATTATTTTATTAATATGACTGTGCCATATATATCAAAAAGAATGAAAAATGGCTCAAGAACTAACGCTGCCTTCCCCTACAAAGTAATGCTGACATAGTTAGAGGAGGAATGTCCACAATTCAGAAACGCCTCGAAGCACAAAAAATACAAGGTCACCTAGCTGCAATTTGCTGACACTTACCCGTTGCATTCGGCAGTGTCTCTGTAGTAGTAACTGTTGGAGAGACAGTAATCTGTATCGATGTGTCAGGTACTGTAAAGAAAAATACGATAATTAGAACCGTTTCCCTGCTACACTGCGCGCGTCACATCTAAACAGTCAGGTCAATGTAAGAGAATAACAAAACGAATTTTTTATTATGGAATCTCGTTAATTATAATTTTATCTTTAAAGATATTCTTCTTCTTCTTCCGGGTACGAGTCAACCTTCTCTTCAGGGTTTATAGACTCGGTATATAAGTATTCATTCTTACAGAGGACACTAAATGAATGGACAAAATTATCTACAAATTGTGTAACTACCGTCAGCGTGAATATGCTTTAATAACATTGCAAATATCTCAGGAGGGCGGGTTACACATAGATAAAAAAATGGTTGGACTCTCGAAAAGCCAATGGCTTCCTTGTCCACTTGTCACGTTGGCCTTTGCCTGGGATAACAATCTTGTTAAATCTTGTTAAATATTGAATGTGTCCCATGCTGCACTCCTTCCTTAGATACCGTCGATGTTCTCTTTATACAGTCAAATGAAAACTACTCTTGACCAATGTCTCACTCTGGATATGAGTGTATAAATAAAGTTTATTATCATTAGTTCCAAACATCCTCATCCTCAGGACGGAACAACTTTATCATAGACATATCCATTTATGCCTTGGTACTTGGTGCTGCCAGTTAATATCTTGTTGGCTTCTTCATACAAACATACATACAAACATACATACAAACATATATTATATACATACATACATACATACATACATACATACGTACGTACGTACGTACGTACGTACGTACGTACATACATACATACATACATACATACATACAAACATACATACATACATACATACATACATACATACATACATACATACATACATACATACATACATACATACATACATACATACATACATACATACATACAAACATACATACAAACATACATACATACAAACATACAAACATACAAACATACAAACAAACAAACACTGGCTCGATTATAATAAGATCACCAGTAGTGGTAGTAGTACGTACTGTTGCACACGACGCCGGCACTGTGTCCGGTCTCACAGGGGGTGTCCGACGGAGGCAGGCGCGGACACTGCAGGACGTTAGTCTCGTTTCCCACGCACTCAAGTTCGCTCGTGAAGATTTTGCCATTTCCGTTTGGGATGGGTTCGTCTCGTAGCACCGTCCCCTCTCTGTACGTCGATAGCCATGAAATGGACAGTTTATTGTCTGAGCAAATCAACACACATTTGGGCTGATTCTTAAATGAACATATCTTATCTCCTCTGAGAATAGAGTATAATTATAAAAAAGTATTCTGAAGTTTTGTTGGAGATGCCACATGTATGAATTACCTAATTACTATACCACTTAATTGAACATTTATTGGTAATGTTATTGTTATTATAGAATACACGCTGCATGTGAAAATAGTACAATCAGCAAAAGTTATTTTGGGATTTACAACAACCAATTTACTGATATTTACTTAATCTTATTATATCAACTGATCCGTTGTCAACCTGGAATTGTATCTATCTTTACCAACTGTTCCATTTAACAAGATTTAACAAGATTTGCCATCCAAGGCAAAAGCCCAGATAGCAAGTGGACACGGAAGTCATTGGCTTATCTAGAGTCCAACAATGTTTCATCTACGTGTAACCCGCCTTCCTGAGACGAGTGTCAACCTTGTTTTTACACATATTCACGCTGCTAGCAGTTACACAATCTGTATATAATTTTTTCCATTCATTTATTGCCCTCTGTGAGAACGAGTACTTCATGATATCCAATATAAACTGATCCTTTACTAATGTTACCTCGTGTCCTCTAGTTTTACTATCTTTCTTTATTGAGAAAAATATATTTATTGTTTATGTATGTTTGATTCATACATTTCCGAAATAAACTTTGTTTGATTAGCTTAGCAAAACATACAAACAGTTGCAGTATTCCACGAACTGTCTGCTGCTGATCAACAGCAATTATTTCTCACTTTAAGTACGTTCTTAAGCATTTTAGGTATGCGGTAAATACGTAACCCAACATAACCCGTCAATATTCTCCATGAATTCAAGTGAAATGTGAAGAATTTATTATATCAACCCATCCATGCCTTCCGAAGTATCTATATCGCATATCAAGTTTCTAGAGTAATGTTCTAAATATTAGCTGGTGTGTCTACGTTCTCGTCTCTCGTTTTGACACAAGGCGAGTTATATGCAGCCTTCTGGGATAGTAAGGACAGCAACGTTCGTGTTACATTTGAGTAATTATTCAATAGTAGCTGCTACTCACCTGTAGCCAAGTTGGCGACATATGACGAGCGCATCAGTGTCGTCGAAGCTATTGTTACAGATGCTATACCATCTACGACGGTAAAATATCTCGACTCGACCTTTATTTGTAAATCCGGCAAATGAACTCAATTTCAAGTCTGAAATCGAGCAACAACGATTAACAGTTTACGTGAGTAAATCGATCGACGATGTTTTAGCAAACGTTTCAATGCGACGAAACACGTACGTAACAAACGTTTCAATGCGACGAAACACGTACGTAACAATTCACAATTCGGAAGCAAATAAACTACATTATACGTGGAGCGGAGCTTCCAATCTACAGAGAAACGTTTCAACAGATTTTAGACATCACAAAAACGGTCTTATGTTAACACGATTGATCATAATAATAGTGATGATGACAACAATAATAATAATAACAATAATAATAATAATAATAATAATAATAATAATAACAACAATAACAATAATAATAATAATAACAATAATAAAATTCGTAAAAGCAACATCATCAATAATCTCTCTCTCCCTCTCTCTCCCTCTCTCTCCCTCCCTTTCCCTATCTATCTCTCTCTCCCTGTCACCCCCTCCTCCTCTCTCTTTCTCCCCTCCCTCTCTCTCTTTCGGCAGTCTTTGTATCCAAATATTACGGGAAGATCATAGTTCGTCCGCATGGACATTGTCTGCTGCGTCGGTCGCACACAGAGTATCATATTACAACAACTCACAAGGTTTCTGTTGTAGGCAATCCTCTATGGCATCTTCAACTCCGTAATATGCCAAGGAGGCAATATCCTCGGTAAATTGCCCGAATCCGTTCAGCGTCGTGCGATTCAAATATTCTTCATGCGGAATCTCCCCGCTTGGAATCTTACAATACTTCACCCACTCGTCCGAGCCGCACTTGTGGCTGTGAGGAGCCATTTTGAAGTCGTAGCATTCTTTAGTCATATCTGCAACGACGTGTTAAAATGACAGGTTATAGTTCAGCAAAACATACCAGAACACACGAGGGAACATTATATCGGTGTGAAGAAATTCAACAATCAAGGTTCATTCAAAACTTATTTTCTTCCTATCCGACGCATTGTGAGTTTCCTTCACTTCCTGCTTCCATGTCAGTGATGTCACGAGGAATTAGCAAGATGAAGTTCAGATGTATACTTCTTAAATAAGACAAATGACAAAAATACGTGGAGAAAATTCCTTATGTATAATGGTGGTCGGCATTGTTAGCGACTGCAGGCGGGTGTAGAGGGGTAAATCATAACATGTTGAGTATATATATATATATATATATATATATATATATATATATATATATATATATATATATATATATATATATATATATATATATATATATATATATATGTATATATAGCAGCAGCGCCCGGCACACAACCACCTTAGAGACAAATAAGTTTTATTAAGATCATTAATTTTAGCTATATCTCATTTAAATGTATTACTACAAATATGTGTGTATGTTTATTTTCAATAATTATTCTACACCAAAATACAACATTTACAACATGGCTGTGTTCCTCTTGCCCCCCGATGACTGTGTACTCACCCTCGCACTTGGTCATGTCGATTTTGAGAGAGACGCGATCGATGGCGATATCACTTGAGCCATCGAAGCCGATCGTCACCACAAACTCAACCTGTAAAACATTGGGATATGTCCAACTCCCCGTCGTGGTCAACAGAACGTAGCCTTGGTTGATATGATCTTACTAAAGAGAATACACAAACACACACACGCGCGAACAAGCAAGCACGCACGCGCGCACACACACAACCTGGTTTGTCTTGCATAAAAAGGTAAAAGGTAAGTTCTTATATAGCGCGGTAACCAGCCCGTAAGATCGCTCAAAGCGCAGACAAGCAAGCACGCACGCGCGCACACACACAACCTGGTTTGTCTTGCATAAAAAGGTAAAAGGTAAGTTCTTATATAGCGCGGTAACCAGCCCGTAAGATCGCTCAAAGCGCAGACAATGCCCGATATTGCTAAGAGGACTTACTCTACTGGGCATTGTGAAATTCACTGCGATGTAGGCCGTCTGCCAGTCGTCCAGGTCGTACTGTCCCTCATTGAAGACCAACGTCTTCACGTAGTGTGTCTGACCGCCGGAGCTGGTGACTTCACCCAGGACGTAGACAGCGAGGATACCAGGGGAATATCCGTGCATGTAGTAGTCGAAGGTGAGACAGATACTGCCGTTGTAATCAATGATGGGGGTGCGCAGACTGAAGAAAGATAATACTGCCGTTGTAATCAATGATGGGGGTGCGCAGACTGAAGAAAGATAATACTGCCGTTGTAATCAATGATGGGGGTGCGCAGACTGAAGAAAGATAATACTGCCGTTGTAATCAATGATGGGGGTGCGCAGACTGAAGAAAGATAATACTGCCGTTGTAATCAATGATGGGGGTGCGCAGACTGAAGAAAGATAATACTGCCGTTGTAATCAATGATGGGGGTGCGCAGACTGAAGAAAGATAATACGTAGCAATTTGTACGTAAATGATATTGTGGCTAAGATTTTTGCTGTGGAAACAAAATTGTGATTAATGCGAATACACGATTAAACCGAATATAATATATAATATAATATATATAATTACCATCAGTCGTCATCGTAATCAGTCGTTTCAGAATGGAAACAGCAACTATATGTTCCCACATGAATTCAAGTGAAATGTGAAGATATATATATATATATATATATATATATATATATAAACCCGAGATGGCTAGTAGACAAGGATCATTGGCTTATCGAGAGTCCAAAAATGTTTCATCTATGTGTAATCGGCCCTTCTAAGAGATTAGTCAATTTTGCTTTTAAGCACATTCACGGTGCTTGCGTTTACACAATATGTAGATACTTTGTTCCATTCATGCATTTATCGTCCTATGTGAGAATAATTACTTTCTGATATATAATATACACTGTTCCTTCCCTAACGTTAAGGCACTTACGTGGCGGTATCTCCAGGCCACTGGTCGGCGCTGTTTGTGTACACGTAGTAATTGCCGCTGTTGGCCATTTTTGGGCCGGTGCCTTCAGTCGGGGTCCGACCTGTCCGTCTTGTCCAGTCGAAGACATCTTCACCCGGCGAAGGGATCATGCCGCACATGTCCTCGCTCTCGAAGTCGCACGCAAACAGCGACGCTGCAGTGTAAGGAAACTTCACAGTTAAGCAATAGATTTTGGATAATAATCTTACTATCATCCAAGCGTGCATGCGTGCGTGCGTTCGTGGGTTTAACAAGATTGCCATCCAAGAAAAAGGCCCAGAAGGCAAGTGGACAAGGAAGTCATTGGCTTATCGAGAGTCCAACAATTGGTCATTTATGTGTAATCTGCCCTAATGAGATAGTTGTCAATTTTGTTTTTGAACATATTCGCGCTGCTAGAAGTTACACAATCTGTAGATAGTATATTCTATTAATTTATTGTCATCGGTGATAATGAGTACTTCCTGATATCCAAGCCACACTGATCCTTCATTTATGACACCTTATGCCTCTAGTTCTACTATCTTTCTTAAGAGAGAAAATATAGTTCTATAAATAGTTTCATTCAGTATCCTAAACTCTTCAATTTGATCTCCTCTTATCCTCCTTGTCTCTAGGATTGTTAAACCGCACTCTTCATAACTAAGGTCTCTCAGTTCAGAAATCATGTTAGTTGCTCTCCTCTCTATTCGTTCAAGCGTACATATGTCCTTCTTACGATATGGTCTCCACGCTTGTATACAGTATTCTTAATGAGGCCTAACTATTGCTTCATACAAAGGTATAATTCACTCTTTTTCCTTATATGTTATATTTCTCCTAATCAACCCAATAGTTTGATTTCCCTTTGAAGCTGCATTACCACACTGCTTTGAAACTTTTATATCAGCACTAATTGTTACTCCTAAGTCCATTTAATTTATGGTAGTACCTAGAACAGTTCCCGTGTCCTATGTGTAGGCATTTACATTTCCCAAAATTGAATAACATCTACCATTTTTCTGACCATTTAATTAATGTGTCTAAACCGTTTTGTAAATGTTGTTTATCTTCATCATTTTAACCGGCAGCAGCAGGTATTTCGCTAGTAGTAGTACAATGCAACACGGACACAAATACTTTATATGTCTGATATACACACACATATATATATATATATATATATATATATATATATATATATATATATATATATATATATATATATATATATATATATATATATATATATATATATATATATAATTGTGTTTCATTTGAGAAAATAAAGATTATTATTATATGTTCATAAAATAAACAGATGGTAAATGTTAATGTTCTTTGCAAAATGGAACTTGAATTATTTGATGTTAGGGTGTATTTCATCAATGATGCTTTGCGAGTTCGGTTATGAAAAACCATCAGAGTTGATAAATAAAAATTGCATATCATAGCAACGTAACATACCGTCAGACGAAAATCGCACGTTTTTATTCTGGTTCACTTCGTAAGGGAACTCTGAAGAAAACAGCACATCGTTGGCGGCCTCTTGAAATGTGCTGAACGGCAGCGGATTCTCAAACGCGGTGGACACGACCGTTCTGGTTCCATCGGAGGAGTTGCTTGACAAGTACGTGAATGATCAGTCAGATACATACATAAATACGCTCTTATTACCAACTTGCATACATTATCGACATAATCGATCATTTAAAGTAAACTTCAAACATCGAAGAAGAAATGTTATCTTCACGCAATATTTTATATTGTTACATTATTAACAAATGTTTACAAAGCAGTACGGGGGAAACACACCTACCTGAAATTGTACCTATCGCATCGTTCAGTTTAGGACATGTCAAGAAAACCTATTATTAACACCATTTGCATTTGTGGCAGTTATTTCTGATAAAATACTTACTAAATGTATACTTTCGGTACGTCTGCAACAGGGAAACCATCAGAAGAAAGGGACGAAACAAACTGAAATGATATGCACCTGCCAGATAATTGTTATGTCACTGGATGTTACAACAGTGTTTCTAGAACACTAAAAACGAGAACAGAACTAACGTTCACAATTACAACAGTGTTGTCTTTAACAACATTGCAGCCTATCAACGACTAGTGCGATTGCTATTTACTGAATGAAGATGTTTCACTCTTCAGTAGAATCATATGTTAATTTCGAATTGTTATTTGCAATGAATGAAACATTACTTATTGAAATAACTAAGAATGTTTCTGAAATGCCACATTGTATCAGTGAATATATTATCCAATGAAATAGTATTGCAACGTCAAAATAATCGACTTCGTTGACGCCGATAATTGAAGCGTTTATTACTTTCATGACGTTACATGCTGGAAATAAATACCATTGGACACATGGCTTAGCCTGTCTGTGTTATCAGGTATGCAGATGTTCCAAATCTCCCATATTGGTAGAACTTTTTTCTTCAATTTGGGATAATCTCACAGTCTACCGCTTTGGTGCGTAATTTCACGGGTAAAAATTAAATGTACTCATTTTGAATCTAATCATACCAACACGTCCATAGAAGATGCACCAAAATTAAGTAAATGTACCTAATATTGAAAAACAGTTCCCCCAGAAGGGGAAACACGAGACCCGATCTATCGCCCTCACATCTTGAAGAGCGGTAGATCCACCGCTTTTTGTGCAATGTTACTTGGCACCTCTGGGTATGTATCTTGCTTTGCTTTCAAACGATTGTATTGTCAGGTACAAGGAACGTACGGTATTAGTAGCAAACAGTAATACAGTATATAACATACGTACATATTCCCTAAGCTGGCCTGTTGTCTCGGATTTAAATGTCTCGTCGCCCGTATACACGATCTTCAACCGGAAAACGATCTTGTATCCATATGGCGCTGAATCTACACAGAGAAACCGCTGTTCAGTTGTGATTAAACTCGTCGGCCGACTTCAAGCAATACGAGAATAGGATGTCATGATTGTCTGTGGGACAAGTTTTAATGAAGTTAAATCTCCCGATATTGCTAAAAGGCGTAGGAACCGTCCGGATGATAGGATGAACTCATCAACATGTTAGGGGACGAGTTCGAGTACACTTAAGTCCCTGAATATAGTACGTGACAGTAGTGGCACGTTCAGCGCTCGACGTTCATAGGTTCCCACGCATGTGCTATTATCAAGTGGAAAACTGGCCAAAAATACACTTGCGCACGCAAGCACGCACGCACGCGCGCCCACGCGCGCGCCCACTCGCACACACACCACACACACGCACGCACGCACGCACGCACGCACGCACGCACGCACGCACGCACGCACGCACGCACGCACGCACGCACGCACGCACGCACGCACACACACACACACACACACACACACACACACACACACACACACACACACACACACACACACATTATGCAACAGTACATAACACATAATACATTAATGCATTAATTACTAAGTGCTATTAAAAATGTATTGAATGTATTAACATTTGACAATATTTGGTGAGTGTCATTTCTCGCAGACACAGATTCTATAAATCAGGAAACGAATGTCACCAGATCATATTAAGACACATATTCTGTGTAACTACGTGTTTACGCGGCGATCATGCAAACACATCTTTGTCACTATTTTAAAGATCGATCAACCTCACGTACTTTGTTCGCATTGTAGACCGAATCTTCCGTTGTGACACGAGCAGGTATAACCGTTGCGGCGATCAGTACACGTGCCGTCGTTGAGGCAAGGTATGCTATCGCACTCGTCTATCTCTGAAACGCGTCGATGACATACTCGCTAGATGGCGACACCATAATCGCTACGGGTCAATCGCACTGAAGGTGATTGTGTCAACCAAAATGCGACGCGATAATTTTGTTGCCTTACAGGCATTATCGTAGTGAAAATGCTTAATTACATTTGAATGCATGCGGGTTAAATGATACGCATTATGGTTAGTGTTTATTAGTGTCAATGGTAAGCTATTTGCTTAATCCAGTTTTAAGGTAAATGGGACGACGCGGATAAACAACGCCAGGGAATGCAATGCTCTGGAGAGTCCGGGCGGGGAACACTTACTTTTTCAGAAGGAAATACATTATTTTTTTTAAATGACAGAAAACACACTGTAGTGAAATACGATTAGTCTATATTAAGCGGAATCTCATTTGCTCACTATCCACCAGTTTTGGCAACACATTATTTCGATCATAATATTTCAGCAGCGCGTTGCGACATCAAACGTATGTGTAGATAAAAGTAGATATGAATGAAAGTATCAACAATGGACGCTAACATGTTTGTGCGTGGTTTAACTGCCATCATTTGTCGCGATTTGGGTGTGTGCTTCCACCTACCGTCGCTACAGCTTCGTCCACTGTATCCAACTGGACATGTGCACGTGAAGCAATCAGTGTCCGGCTTTGATGACACCAAACATGTCGTCCCATTGTCGCTGACTGTCGCCAGACAAATCCCGCCGTTGTGACACGTGTCTGGTTGGCACGGGTTTGGGTCTGCGAGGAGAAAGTGGACAAATCGTTATAGTTGGGCTAACAGACTCATGAACCCCATTTTTTGAGAGAACTGTGTTTAGCTGTACCATTTTAAGAAATCATTCCAGAAATCCCCGGCTAATAGTGTAAGCTCGAACCCCGTTTTTGAAACCCAGAGGACGGGCCTATAATATATATTATTTTTATATTGAACTGTAAATTAACCTTGTTTATAAGAACTGTCATTAAATTATACACTTTTTCATATAAGTAATAATTATAATGTATCCATAACATATTTAGATACAAATAATTATATTTGAAATGACATAAAGTGCCGCGTTGATGGTCAGCGGCACAGTAAGGTAGCAAAATGACATAAAATGCCGGATTGATGGTCAGCGGCACAGTAAGGTAGCAAAATGACATAAAATGCCGGATTGATGGTCAGCGGCACAGTAAGGTAGCAAAATGACATAAAGTGCCGGATTGATGGTCAGCGGCACAGTAAGGTAGCAAAATGACATAAAGTGCCGGGTTGATGGTCAGCGGCACAGTAAGGTAGCAAAATGACATAAAGTGCCGGGTTGATGGTCAGCGGCACAGTAAGGTGGCAAAATCACATAAAGTGCCGGGTTGATGGTCAGCGGCACAGTAAGGTGGCCAAATCGCATAAAGTGCCGGGTTGATGGTCAGCGGCACAGTAAGGTAGCAAAATGACATAAAGTGCCGGGTTGATGGTCAGCGGCACAGTAAGGTAGCAAAATCACATAAAGTGCCGGGTTGATGGTCAGCGGCACAGTAAGGTAGCAAAATCACATAAAGTGCCGGGTTGATGGTCAGCGGCACAGTAAGGTGGCCAAATCACATAAAGTGCCGGGTTGATGGTCAGCGGCACAGTAAGGTGGCAAAATTACATAAAGTGCCGTGTTGATGGTCAGCGGCACATTAAGGTAGCAAAATGACATAAAGTGCCGGGTTGATGGTCAGCGGCACAGTAAGGTAGCAAAATGACATAAAGTGCCGGACTGATGGTCAGCGGCACAGTAAGGTGGCAAAATTACATAAAGTGCCGGGTTGATGGTCAGCGGCACAGTAAGGTGGCAAAATGACATAAAGTGCCGGGTTGATGGTCAGCGGCACAGTAAGGTGGCAAAATGACATAAAGTGCCTAATTGATGGTCAGCGGCACAGTAAGGTGGCAAAATGACATAAAGTGCCGGATTGATGGTCAGCGGCACAGTAAGGAACAAAATCACATAAAGTGCCGGGTTGATGGTCAGCGGCACAGTAAGGTGGCAAAATGACATAAAGTGCCGGGTTGATGGTCAGCGGCACAGTAAGGTGGCAAAATGACATAAAGTGCCTAATTGATGGTCAGCGGCACAGTAAGGTGGCAAAATGACATAAAGTGCCGGATTGATGGTCAGCGGCACAGTAAGGTAGCAAAATGACATAAAGTGCCGGATTGATGGTCAGCGGCACAGTAAGGTGGCCAAATCACATAAAGTGCCGGATTGACGGTCAGCGGCACAGTAAGGTAGCAAAATGACATAAAGTGCCGGGTTGATGGTCAGCGGCACAGTAAGGTGGCAAAATGACATAAAGTGCCGGGTTGATGGTCAGCGGCACAGTAAGGTGGCAAAATGACATAAAGTGCCGGGTTGATGGTCAGCGGCACAGTAAGGTAGCAAAATGACATAAAGTGCCGGGTTGATGGTCAGCGGCACAGTAAGGTGGCAAAATCACATAAAGTGCCGGGTTGATGGTCAGCGGCACAGTAAGGTGGCCAAATCGCATAAAGTGCCGGGTTGATGGTCAGCGGCACAGTAAGGTAGCAAAATGACATAAAGTGCCGGGTTGATGGTCAGCGGCACAGTAAGGTAGCAAAATCACATAAAGTGCCGGGTTGATGGTCAGCGGCACAGTAAGGTAGCAAAATCACATAAAGTGCCGGGTTGATGGTCAGCGGCACAGTAAGGTGGCCAAATCACATAAAGTGCCGGGTTGATGGTCAGCGGCACAGTAAGGTGGCAAAATTACATAAAGTGCCGTGTTGATGGTCAGCGGCACATTAAGGTAGCAAAATGACATAAAGTGCCGGGTTGATGGTCAGCGGCACAGTTAGGTAGCAAAATGACATAAAGTGCCGGACTGATGGTCAGCGGCACAGTAAGGTGGCAAAATTACATAAAGTGCCGGGTTGATGGTCAGCGGCACAGTAAGGTGGCAAAATGACATAAAGTGCCGGGTTGATGGTCAGCGGCACAGTAAGGTGGCAAAATGACATAAAGTGCCTAATTGATGGTCAGCGGCACAGTAAGGTGGCAAAATAACATAAAGTGCCGGATTGATGGTCAGCGGCACAGTAAGGAACAAAATCACATAAAGTGCCGGGTTGATGGTCAGCGGCACAGTAAGGTGGCAAAATGACATAAAGTGCCGGGTTGATGGTCAGCGGTACAGTAAGGTGGCAAAATGACATAAAGTGCCTAATTGATGGTCAGCGGCACAGTAAGGTGGCAAAATGACATAAAGTGCCGGATTGATGGTCAGCGGCACAGTAAGGTAGCAAAATGACATAAAGTGCCGGATTGATGGTCAGCGGCACAGTAAGGTGGCCAAATCACATAAAGTGCCGGATTGACGGTCAGCGGCACAGTAAGGTAGCAAAATGACATAAAGTGCCGGGTTGATGGTCAGCGGCACAGTAAGGTGGCAAAATGACATAAAGTGCCGGGTTGATGGTCAGCGGCACAGTAAGGTAGCAAAATGACATAAAGTGCCGGATTGATGGTCAGCGGCACAGTAAGGTGGCAAAATGACATAAAGTGCCGGATTGATGGTCAGCGGCACAGTAAGGTAGCAAAATGACATAAAGTGCCGGATTGATGGTCAGCGGCACAGTAAGGTAGCAAAATGACATAAAGTGCCGGATTGACGGTCAGCGGCACAGTAAGGTAGCAAAACGACATAAAGTGCCGGATTGATGGTCAGCGGCACAGTAAGGTGGCCAAATCACATAAAGTGCCGGGTTGATGGTCAGCGGCACAGTAAGGTGGCAAAATGACATAAAGTGCCGGGTTGATGGTCAGAGGCACAGTAAGGTGGCAAAATGACATAAAGTGCCGGGTTGATGGTCAGCGGCACAGTAAGGTGGCAAAATGACATAAAGTGCCTAATTGATGGTCAGCGGCACAGTAAGGTGGCAAAATGACATAAAGTGCCGGGTTGATGGTCAGCGGCACAGTAAGGTGGCAAAATGACATAAACTGCCGGGTTGATTGTCAGCGGCACAGTAAGGTGGCAAAATTACATAAAGTGCCGGGTTGATGGTCAGCGGCACAGTAAGGTGGCAAAATTACATAAAGTGCCGGGTTGATGGTCAGCGGCACAGTAAGGTAGCAAAATTACATAAAGTGCCGGGTTGATGGTCAGCGGCACAGTAAGGTGGCAAAATGACATAAAGTGCCGGATTGATGGTCAGCGGCACAGTAAGGTAGCAAAATGACATAAAGTGCCGGGTTGATGGTCAGCGGCACAGTAAGGTGGCCAAATCACATAAAGTGCCGGGTTGATGGTCAGCGACACAGTAAGGTAGCAAAATGACATAAAGTGCCGGGTTGATGGTCAGCGGCACAGTAAGGTAGCAAAATGACATAAAGTGCCGGGTTGATGGTCAGCGGCACAGTAAGGTAGCAAAATGACATAAAGTGCCGGGTTGATGGTCAGCGGCACAGTAAGGTGGCCAAATCACATAAAGTGCCGGGTTGATGGTCAGCGGCACAGTAAGGTAGCAAAATGACATAAAGTGCCGGATTGATGGTCAGCGGCACAGTAAGGTAGCAAAATGACATAAAGTGCCGGATTGATGGTCAGCGGCACAATAAGGTAGCAAAATGACATAAAGTGCCGGATTGATGGTCAGCGGCACAGTAAGGTAGCAAAATGACATAAAGTGCCGGGTTGATGGTCAGCGGCACAGTAAGGTAGCAAAATGACATAAAGTGCCGGGTTGATGGTCAGCGGCACAGTAAGGTGGCAAAATGACATAAAGTGCCGGATTGATGGTCAGCGGCACAGTAAGGTGGCCAAATCACATAAAGTGCCGGGTTGATGGTCAGCGGCACAGTAAGGTGGCAAAATGACATAAAGTGCCGGGTTGATGGTCAGCGGCACAGTAAGGTGGCAAAATTACATAAAGTGCCGGGTTGATGGTCAGCGGCACAGTAAGGTAGCAAAATGACATAAAGTGCCGGGTTGATGGTCAGCGGCACAGTAAGGTGGCCAAATCACATAAAGTGCCGGGTTGATGGTCAGCGGCACAGTAAGGTGGCAAAATGACATAAAGTGCCGGGTTTATGGTCAGCGGCACAGTAAGGTGGCAAAATGACATAAAGTGCCGGGTTGATGGTCAGCGGCACAGTAAGGTGGCAAAATGACATAAAGTGCCGGATTGATGGTCAGCGGCACAGTAAGGTGGCAAAATGACATAAAGTGCCGGATTGATGGTCAGCGGCACAGTAAGGTGGCAAAATGACATAAAGTGCCGGATTGATGGTCAGCGGCACAGTAAGGTGGCAAAATGACATAAAGTGCCGGGTTGATGGTCAGCGGCACAGTAAGGTGGCCAAATCACATAAAGTGCCGGGTTGATGGTCAGCGGCACAGTAAGGTAGCAAAATCACATAAAGTGCCGGGTTGATGGTCAGCGGCACAGTAAGGTGGCAAAATGACATAAAGTGCCGGGTTGATGGTCAGCGGCACAGTAAGGTGG
The DNA here is from genome assembly GCA_963662155.1 of Lamellibrachia columna. NCBI lineage: Eukaryota > Metazoa > Annelida > Polychaeta > Sabellida > Siboglinidae > Lamellibrachia > Lamellibrachia columna. Next base: position 27,024,132 of record OY759274.1, on the reverse strand, counting down.
CAAAATGACATAAAGTGCCTAATTGATGGTCAGCGGCACAGTAAGGTGGCAAAATGACATAAAGTGCCGGATTGATGGTCAGCGGCACAGTAAGGTAGCAAAATGACATAAAGTGCCGGATTGATGGTCAGCGGCACAGTAAGGTGGCCAAATCACATAAAGTGCCGGGTTGATGGTCAGCGGCACAGTAAGGTGGCAAAATGACATAAAGTGCCGGGTTGATGTTCAGAGGCACAGTAAGGTGGCAAAATGACATAAAGTGCCGGGTTGATGGTCAGCGGCACAGTAAGGTGGCCAAATCACATAGAGTGCCGGGTTGACGGTCAGCGGCACAGTAAGGTGGCAAAATGACATAAAGTGCCGGATTGATGGTCAGCGGCACAGTAAGGTGGCAAAATGACATAAAGTGCCGGGTTGATGGTCAGCGGCACAGTAAGGTGGCAAATTGACATAAAGTGCCGGGTTGATGGTCAGCGGCACAGTAAGGTGGCAAAATGACATAAAGTGCCGGATTGATGGTCAGCGGCACAGTAAGGTGGCAAAATGACAAAAAGTGCCGGGTTGATGGTCAGCGGCACGGTAAGGTGGCAAAATGACATAAAGTGCCGGGTTGATGGTCAGCGGCACAGTAAGGTGGCAAAATGACATAAAGTGCCGGGTTGATGGTCAGCGGCACAGTAAGGTGGCAAAATGACATAAAGTGCCGGGTTGATGGTCAGCGGCACAGTAAGGTGGCAAAATGACATAAAGTGCCGGGTTGATGGTCAGCGGCACAGTAAGGTGGCAAAATGACAAAAAGTGCCGGGTTGATGTTCAGCGGCACGGTAAGGTGGCAAAATGACATAAAGTGCCGGGTTGATGGTCAGCGGCACAGTAAGGTGGTAAAATGACATAAAGTGCCGGGTTGATGGTCAGCGGCACAGTAAGGTGGCAAAATGACATAAAGTGCCGGGTTGATGGTCAACGGCACAGTAAGGTAGCAAAATGACATAAAGTGCCGGGTTGATGGTCAGCGGCACAGTAAGGTGGCCAAATCACATAAAGTGCCGGGTTGATAGTCAGCGGCACAGTAAGGTGGCAAAATGACATAAAGTGCCGGGTTGACGGTCAGCGGCACAGTAAGGTGGCAAAATGATTACAAGACATAAACCATCCGAATAAAAAGGAGCATACCCAACACTGAGTCGAGGTGAGACTGTAACTTCAGGACAGAAGACGGTTTATCTTACTACTCCAACAGACGTACCCTCAATTAAGAGAAGACCGCTGACCTAGCAACTTAAACCTAACATAGTGAGTAAACTATTTTAATTTATATGTGCATTACACGATCACATTAGGGGCCATTCAAGGTTGTCGATATTTACTTATTCGTAGAAAAAGCGTACTGAGGGGGAGGGTGAAAGCCTGCGTATTAATTTAAATGTCAGTTGCATGCAAAATATGACCATCGCTGCGTCATCAATCTGGACAATTGTCGCCTTATTAAAGTACAAATTCAGGGAGTAAATGTTGACAATTGTGAACGGTCCCTTACAGTTGACTCTAGTCAGACTCACCGGCCAGTATGTAGACGTCATAGCTGTGGTATACGGACGCTAGGAGGAATTCGCCATCCCGGCACCGCTGTACGATACAGTCATCATCTCGGTAACTGAATACATTTCCGGAAAGACTACACGTTTGCTGGAAACATGAGTCAGCTGAGGAGACACGTGACCGGTCGACATGCCGACACCAAGACACTTGACCACGTGACTGTGGGCTAATGAGAGCAAACGACACTGATGGGTCGCAGGCTGAAGGAGACAAGAACAGAACATCGCAGTTGAATGGGGAGGAACAGACAGACGGACCGAATGAAGGAACGAAGGAATAGAATCACGGACGACAACATTGTGTCTCGTGGAATTGCCTAACAGTTGGAAGAATTATGACAACTCACACTAATGGTTAAATATTATCATATGTTGTATGTGATCACAAAATGCTGCAGTAGTTTGTAATGTGAGCTAAGTGTGGATAGCTAACTAAAGTCGTTAACCAGTTCAAATATCACAACGCAAACTATGTATAAGCTGTTTTGGTATTAATTATTATTATTATATTGGTATATCGACACATTAGTGCAGCCATTTTTTTTATTCACTCTGATTGTGCCTACTTCATTTATACTCTAAGCAACAACGTTATGCGACGATCTTCCAACCACGCACCAATTAAGCATTTACCTCCTAAACCGACATATGTGGGTCTACATCTTGGAAGGACGACAGCCATTTAACACACCTTTCCGAAGTGTGCAAACTAACCAGTTGGCTGGTGAGTTACTAAGGCCAACACGCATGCATCAAAAACGTAACCAAAGAAATACACATGTTTGGAGTATTCCATAAAACTTACCTGTTTAGTTGGAACTGATGAATTGCAAATACTCACCTAATGTGATGAATTGCAAATACTCACCTAATGGCATTACTGCATGTGGAACCGAAGTCAGCACGCCTGAAATAACAATGACGTTCGTTGTGAGATAACAGTTTGCGATCATTGGGAGATATCATTTGACGGTCATTGGGAGATATCATTTGACGGTCATTGGGAGATATCATTTGACGGTCATTGGGAGATATCATTTGACGGTCATTGGGAGATATCATTTGACGGTCATTGGGAGATATCATTTGACGGTCATTGGGAGATATCATTTGATGGTCATTGGGAGATATCATTTGACGGTCATTGGGAGATATAATTTGACGGTCATTGGGAGATATAATTTGACGGTCATTGGGAGATATCATTTGACGGTCATTGGGAGATATCATTTGACGGTCATTGGGAGATATCATTTGACGGTCATTGGGAGATATCATTTGACGGTCATTGGGAGATATCATTTGACGGTCATTGGGAGATATCATTTGACGGTCATTGGGAGATATCATTTGACGGTCATTGGGAAACATTGTTGTGCGAAACAGGTTGAGCCGTTTCACACGTTACAATACTGAACCCAAACTCTTAAACGCGCGATCACTGCAATAGCCAACGGATGTTGTATTGGTGGTACGAACGGTTAGGACAAAGTGTTATCATGATAACAGGCCTACACGCATTGAACGATATGTTTGGTTTTATTCACGAGTTGTTTCAGCATGTTGTATTAGGCGAGCATGAGGCATTTATTATATGGGTACACAACTAATATTTGAACACATTTAATTCAATAAAACAGTATTTTACTAGCGATTCTCAATATATAACCAGCTGATTTCGGGAAGTCTCGATGTACTAATACAAATCTTAACTTTGTCATGTCAACCGCCCTAGCAACTGGTTACTAGGACATAATTTGGTAGGTAGATCTTGTCGAACACTACTCTATTTAATTGCATAAACTATACCTTATACATTTAAACCTTTAACAAATGCACGGAATGGAAAACATGTTTAAATGTGCAAACGGGGAACTATTTATTTGGGGAAGTCCTGAGCCGACTCGGGGCCGAGGCTGAGGGCAAAGACAGTAGGGGAGACCGGGGCTAGTTGTTACAATTTTCAGTTAAAGTCACTTTTTGTGAAATGTATGTTAGATGCATTATTTATGTCACCATATACATAAAATGCATTATTCGCGTTAATAAACTGTAACGTACAATTGGTATTCAATGTTTTAGTTAGGTAGATATGTGAAGTTTCCCAGGCGGGGTCGACTGTAACAACTAGCCCCGTAAGCGGGTAGCCCCGTAAGCGGGGCAAGTTGTTACATCAAATGGGGCACGTTAACACAGCAAAATACGTGTGGAACGCAAAGCAAGTGTCACTCGTACATGTTACTGTCATTACATTAATTGAATTATACACACTTATGCATCTTATAATATTTGTTTATTTTGTTTGACGCTGATAGCGTTTACAGTACTGGTTATAAAGTACAAGTGAAATAAAGATGTCACACGTCTGATAATAAATGTTGTTCTTTCAGTCATTGTCAGCACAAAACTCGCTGGCTAAGCCATCGGTATGAGCCGCCCGAGCGTTCTTAAAGTTGTAACAACTTGCCCCTATACATTTGTAACAACTTGCCCCTATACATTTGTAACAACTTGTCCCAAATACAATTTGGGCAGTTGAACTCACTTGGACGATAATAAATCCTGAATTTCAGTTCAATTTCTAGTATACAGTATATACGTTTTAAGTTTCATTTACGAAACATACAAAATGGCTGCGTGAGATGATATTATATGGGCAAAAGTTATTTTTGTCCACACTTCGTTAATTTCGTCTTCTTAACTCCAGATTTTTGGACAGTGTGTCCGCTGGTTGACTTCCAACCAACTACTGTCGATGATGTGTGCTATGTTTTCGTAAACCGACTCTGTAACAACGTGCCCCTGTATACAATTAGCCCCGGTCTCCCCTACACAATTCAATCTCCACTCAGCGACAGTTCGACTAAATCATGTAAAAATAATTTACTCTTATCAGCATATAGGACATTAACATTTGTCTGTAAAACAGGTGAAACCTGAACATGAATGTTTATGGTGACATTGTTCGCAACCACAGGTCGACAAGTACATTTGTGGACTTGCAAAGTTGTTGACATCGCTGGCGGTGCTTTTTGGCGTAATGAAACGTTGCTTATCAGCGCGCTCGGCTCGGCGGTGTCTTTAAGTGCCATTTATAGCATGGTTCCCACTGTGTCAGTGAAGCATAGACTATATTTAACACTAGCGGGTTTGATATTTGAGATAAAATAAAAAAAACGGTGTGCCGTTTTAATTAATTCTATGGTGTGTGCCGTTGGCTGTAGAGAAAATAGCCGATAAATATGTAATGCCGGTTTTTATCAGTAATTACCCATATAATAAATAGCAATACATCACAAATATGTGCTATGATCTCACGGATATTCCCAACGCGATGTGTGTGTGTGTGTGTGTGTGTTTGATAAAAGGTGCTTAATCAATTTGATTTTTTTAGTCTCATTTCAAACCAAGTTTGCGAACCAAACCAAACCAAACCTACCTAGTATCCACTATAACATGCTAGCTCGCTAGTGCAACTTTTGTATGTAGTTTTTTTTTAATCATCAGACAAATTATTAAATTGGTTAATGCTTGTTCAAGCATTTACGGAAGTGAAAATCAAAATGCTGAAAAATCACGATTTTGTTCCTTGGTGAAATTTCGTAACTTTGTCACGTAATCGGCGAGAGGATGGAGGTCACGCCCATGATCAGCATTGACCAACACATTATTTACCATTTTATTAAATCGCGGATGTTACATGAACTATTCACATACTACATATTTGGACACCAATGAATCAGATTTATGATAGACTAAATCATTCGAGGAAGCAGTTTTAATACAATAGCGGTTTATTTGTAGAACAAACACAACTGATGCTTTACAACAATGGAATTAAACTTAACTTGTTGGTTGGTGTAAAATGTTATAGTGATATCGCGTTTTGCTATTTCTGTATTGTCCATCTGTAGTATGATAGAAAGCTGGTCAGCGCCAGATTAACCATGGTAAGAGTGATATACTCGTACCAGGCACTCAGTAACGTATTGGGGGGGATTGGGGTATGGACCCCTTGGGCTTAATGTTATGATCTATTTTCCGTATTTTTTCCGTTGCGCCGCTACATGGTAAATTAATGGGTGATTAAGCTTCCCCGTCTGTCCTCCTTTACGATATTCTAAATACTCCACTGCAGATACAAAAAAAATGGGGCCCCATAAAATCATAATTTAACAAGATTTAACAAGATTTGCCATCCAAGCCAAGGGTCCAGATGGCAGGTGGACAAGGAAGCCATTGGCTTATCGAGAGTCCAACAATGTTCATCTACGTGTAACCCACTCTCCTGAGATATGTGTCAACCTTGTTTTTAAACATATTCACGCTGCTAGCAGTTACACAATCTGTAGACAATTTGTTCCATTCATTTATTGTCCTCTGTAAGAACGAGTACTTCCTGATATCCAATCTACATTGATCCTTTACTAATATTACCTCATGTCCTCTAGTTTTACTATCTTTCTTGAGTGAGAAAAACATATTTCTATCAATATTTTCATACCCATTCAATATCTTAGAAACTTCAATCTGATCTCCTTTTAACCTCCTTGTCTCAAAACCGCATTCTTTCAGGCGTTCTTCATAACTAAGGTCTCTCATTTCTGGAATGATTTTAGTTGCTCTCCTCTTTATGCGTTCAAGCGTATCTATAACCTTCTTAGGATATGGTATCCACGCTTGAATACAGTATTTTAAATGAAGTCTAACTATTGCTTTAAACAGAGGTGTAATTCGCTTTTTTCCTTGTATTTTATGCTTCTCCTAATCCTAAGTCCTTTTCTTTTACAGTAGTACCTAGTACAATATCTCCCATATTATAGTTTATATCCAAGTTCCCGTGTCCTGTATGTAGGCATTTATATCTCCCAAAATTTACTATCATCTGCCATTTTCCATACCATTTAACTAGTTTGTCTAAATTGTTTTGTAAATGTTGTTTATCACCATCAGTGTAAACCTTTCTAAACACTTTTGTGTCATCCGCAAATTTCAGTACGTTGCTTGTTATGTTGTCGTCCAAGTCATTGATATATATATATATATATATATATATATATATATATATATATATATATATATATATATATATATATATTAAGAATAATAAAGGTCCTAATACTGATCCTTATGGTACCCCACTCAAAACTGATTTGAAACCTCTCCATCTACTACAACACGCTGTCTGTCGCTGTCAGTCAGCTATTGTTCTATCCAGTCAATAATGCCACCCCCGATACCATGGGCTTTTAATTTAAGTAGTAATCTTTGATGTGGCACTTTGTCAAATGTTTTCTGAAAATCTAAGTAGATAATATCTACTGGCGATCCCTCGTCTATCCATGCATTAAGTGCATCTTTGTAATTTGTATAGTCTTCATCCTTTCTGGCACGCCTATAAACCTTCCACATAGTTTGCTTGAACACTATTTTTCTAATAGCTTCTTTTGACAAGTGTTTCTTTCTAGACCTTTTTCAAGGAAAAAAATGTATCTATGAATATCTCAATTTCATATTTTAGAATGTTGCAACATTCAGTTGCGGTCTTATTCCTCAGCATGTTATTCCAATCTAGTTTTACTAAGTATTTTTTCATATCTTTATAGTTACCTTTGTGGTTTCTCCTTTACAGTTTTTATTTTTGCTTTCTGATTTTACATTAATGTCAAAATGTATTTGATTGTGGTCATTGTTACCCAATGGTTCATGTATTTTTACATTGTCCACTAATTCTTTTTGTGATGATAAAACTATATATAACACATTCTCTCCCCTGGTTGGTTCTAACGCGTGCTGAGTAAGGAAGCTATCCTGAATTAAAAATATAAATTGTTGGTCCTCACCCCCTGTACTCTCTAGAGATTTCCATTGTATGTGTCCATGGTTAAAATCTCCAATTATTGTACATTGCCCTTTACTCATTTCCTTTATAGCGTTTTGTATTTTTGTATAATCCTCTTCATTTATGTTTCGACTTCTGTAAACTAATCCAGTAGTTAATGTTGAATTTCCTGAAACTATTTTGCATCAAACAGCTTCATCGCAATCGGCTTCCCTTTCTAATTTTATTTCATAAGCCTGAATAGATTATTTAACATATAAAAATACTCCCCCTCCCCTTCTTCCTATTCGATCTCTCCTAACCATTACTATCCTGTCAGTCCTATTTCAACATATGTTATGTTTATGTTGGACCATGGTTCGGTTATACCAATTATGTGATGGTCAATATCTTCTACCGTAATGTTTAGTTAATTTTTTTAATTTATTATGCTCCTTCCATTTAAACACAAATATTTATAAACAGAATTGCTCTTCTGTTGGATCCCTTCCATCACATTCTGTCCTGCAGCCTTGTCACCTGGCAGACTGTTATCAGGCTCTCTCTCACCCATCAAGCTGTCACCTTTCCCTCCCGTCTCCTGGCTAACTTGCGCTCCCGTCACCTTCCATCCTGATACCTTCCCTCCCGTCTCCTTCATTCCCATCGCCTTCACTCTTGTCTCCTTCCCTCCCGTGTCTTTCCTTCCCGTCTTCTTTCGTCCTGTTTCTTTACGTCCTGTCTCCTTACGTCCTGTCTCCTTACGCCCTGTCTACTTACGTCCTGTCTCCCTACGACCTGTCACCTTACCTCCTCTCAGCCTCGTCCCAGGCTGAGGTGAGCTCTCCCTAGCATCTATATCACCGTCTTCCCCCACTTTATCATCTACTGTCGCCCCACCGGAACCTAGTCCCTTCATCCTCGTACATCCCCTGTACTCAAAACTAAAACTGTCCGCCTGAACCTCAGCCCAGGACTTCTCACATCCGAACTTGACCTAGTTCACCCAGTTGCTGCAACTGGTGGCCTTTACCTGTCGTTTGCACGGCGCCATCACAGAATTTAGTGTTAATTCGGTTGCTACGTTATCCTTGAATAAGACTGTTTTTTGTGTTCAAAACAACACTTTAGGCTGGGCTATTTAGGATTTAATTTAATATTGACCATAATATACTTGCTAACTATGTCTTTTCTACTAAGCTCGAATGAGCAAAAATAATGCCTGCCACCTAGCGAATACGGAGAACACTGTGTAAACAAAACAACGAACTCAGTGTGTATCAACTTACGCTAACATTTTTCTCTTAATTCCTTTTTACCGAAAACGTTTACTACATCTATGTCAGATATTACCTTATGTATGTAATTTATACAAAATGATCACTTTATTTCATATAATTATATTCAATAATGTAAACGGTAGTTTGATACACCAGTTTAATTCACGACTTATAAACAAACCACCTCGATCACTCGCTGAATTTTAGTTCGGGAAAAATACTGCCTCTGTTAACAAAAACGGTTTCTTAATATACGTCTATAAGAAGTTTGTGCAGAATATATGCGTAATAGTAATACTTATTCTAACCAATATTCCACTCTTTTCTATGCGCCAAAATCAAACTGCTGCACCAAGATTCTCCCGCCAAAAGCAATAATTACATAAACCATCTGATCTGCCGTTTAGGGCTTCTCGTCGCCTTGCTATAGTCAGGAATGTGACACCCCCTCGAAGTAACGGGTGAGGCAAGAGAACTTCAGAATTAATAGAATTAATAGGATACAATCATCAATCTACATACTTCTTGTTAATCTCATCTCAGAAAAGCGCCCAACTTGACTGACTCGCACCCCCTGAGATTAGGCCATTCGTCACGCTTGGTTGCCTTAGCTGTGCGTGTTAAAGGACAACACTCACTAACGTTGCGGTAACTCAACCATGACACTGTGTGCTCTTGAGAGAACATGCGAGTAGTAGAACTACACGATATGTAGAGTCGATTATGAACAAGTTCATTACTAAATAATTGAAATAAAAAGATTGAAACGACCCGTATTGCATGTTTGGAATGGGGCATAACACAGACCTAGACAGTCGAAGATTCACATATTATCCTGGCATGTTAAAGTTCCCTTTCATATATGTAATATATATATATATATATATATATATATATATATATATATATATATATATATATATATATATATATATATATATATATATATATATATATATATATATATATGTAATATAGTTATATTGCTGGGTGTAAACCAAGCACTATTGTTAATAGCTAATTTGAATTACTACATGTTCTATCAT
>OY759274.1:27006887-27009387 GCA_963662155.1 Lamellibrachia columna | reverse complement strand
TGACCTTTCACACAGTCTAATACGTAGATGTTGTCTTATCAAGATTTAGTCATCTACACGTCAAAGAGCGTTTAGGTTTCTGACATGACGTGGGTGCGTGCGTGCGTGCGTGCGTGCGGGCGTGCGTGCGTGCGTGCGTGCGTGCGTGCGTGCGGGCGTGCGTGCGTGCGTGCGTGCGTGCGTGCGTGCGTGCGTGCGTGCGCGCGTGCTTATACGTCTTCCCAGCCATGGCAAAGACTCGTAGGTGGTATTTCCACAGCAACGTAAAATGTATACAGTCGCTCTTATGAGACATGTTTAAAGCAAACATTTACAGCGTGTACATTACACGTAAAGTATCGCCCGTAGCGCTGCACGCACCCACTGGCGTGTGATTTGTGTCGCGGTGTAATTTAGCGAGACAAAGTATAGAACGCATCACTCGTGGATGACATGCCCCGTACTGCCGCCGTGCGTCTGTGTGGAAAATGCTGGCGTCTTGATCGACACAGTTTTTGAATCGGCTGGTGCGTTTAATTAAGGTTTCAATGTTGGCGCCCACTTTTTATATTAGGTTGAGCAAGGGCACATATTTAGCGGTGATTGTCTGTTGGTGTCACGTCAACATTTCACGACGTCAATCCCATTTCAGGTCACAACGTTCACCAAGTGAACAGCGCCGTGACCACCACACGTGGTCGTGGAGTCATTCGTCGAATATCATCGATATATCCGTAAATGTCCGTAAATTAGCGTGTTATTGTCCACCCCAATAGAGCTGTTCATTCGAAAGACTCGATTTATCCAGGAAGAATTCAGCCATGCTGCAATTTCTGCACGAAAACATAAGCTCGGTTGACATGTAATCAAGTACACAGCTGAGTGTACTTGGGTAACGTCATCATCATCATCTTCTTCTTCGTCGTCGTCGTCGTCGTCGTCGTCGTCGTCGTCGTCGTCGTCGTCGTCGTCGTCGTCGTCGTCGTCGTCGTCGTCGTCGTCGTCGTCGTCGTCGTCGTCGTCGTCGTCGTCGTCGTCGTCGTCGTCGTCGTCGTCGTCGTCGTCGTCGTCGTCGTCGTCGTCGTCGTCGTCGTCGTCGTCGTCGTCGTCGTCGTCGTCGTCGTCGTCGTCGTCGTCGTCGTCGTCGTCGTCGTCGTCGTCGTCGTCGTCGTCGTCGTCGTCGTCGTCGTCGTCGTCGTCGTCGTCGTCGTCGTCGTCGTCGTCGTCGTCGTCGTCGTCGTCGTCGTCGTCGTCGTCGTCGTCGTCGTCGTCGTCGTTGTCGTCATCATCATCATTATCATCATCATCACACGTCCTTGGACTGAATGGAAGCAACAACTACATGAAATGCCTAATTTAGTCTACTACACGTTTGTAACGAGAACACGCTCTTAATAATAATCGAGGGGGTGTTTCGACGGTTTACGGTGCAATAGACGATGAATATTAGGCTCAACAAGGTTCATAGTCAATCTTAGGAAGTTATCTTTTGTCTTACTACACGTCTACCCCCAAGCTGTTGTCGAGAAAGATTCGACCCTTGTGAATAAACCTTTGAACGAACTAATGCGTCAATGCACTTATTCATGTAAGGCCCACTATCTCAGTAGGCCACTGAATGCCTCAGTGCCCAGCATAATAGCCGCGTCAATGTCGCCATTATAGCGGTATAGTTCAACGTTAAACATTCAACAACACAACCTAATCAGTTCCATCGAAATGCATAATGATTGACGGTTAATTGACATTGGATTAAAATCAGAGATATTCATTATCCGATACATCGTGTGTGTTCAAACCCCGTTCTCTCGAGTGACAGTCCAGCTCTAGAACCGCAGAGCCACCGCATCCCAACAACTCATTGACTGACATGTTTTCATGGACGTTTATGTTGCCACTCATACATTGTGGGCAATTATATGAAAAACAGAAACTTATAATGTATTTTTTTCAATCGCTGCTACACAATGGCAGCAACATTTAGCAAGTACCTTGTTAATCATTTACTTGACAGCTGAGTCATATTACATGGCAGTAATGACAGCTATAACAGGTTTTACAGGTTTTTAAAAAAGTATATTGGCTTGGTAATTTTGTTCTTACCTATTTATCTAAATCGGCGACCTGAAGTCGTCACACGGTAATTATTCTAAATAAAAGCTGCACCTGTCCGTTGTTTTTGTGTTATGTAATAGATATATTACATAATAGATAGAAATAGATATACCGCGACACGTCATCGTAACCGACGTTACGATGACGTTCTGCGCTATAATTATCATTGTCATAGTTTCTAAAACATCAAAGGAAACATACATCCCCTGCATCCCACGAACACACCTGACGTATCCGCCATCTGGCGATTAAAATCCGCTATTCAGGGCAACGTCTATTATTGCGTTAATGACGAAGACGTTCCCAGTAAAGACCGCCCGAGATAGGGGGCAGTGTGTGTACGACAACAGCGTGTTTACTCAGTTGTTTGTCTACAAATAGGTGTGACGGGTGTGGCAGCTAGGGA
>OY759274.1:26982514-27006687 GCA_963662155.1 Lamellibrachia columna | reverse complement strand
GGGACGGGTGTGGCAGCTAGGGACAACGGGTGTGGCAGCTAGGTGTGACGGGTGTGGCAGCTAGGTGTGACGGGTGTGGCAGCTAGGGATGACGGGTGTGGCAGCTAGGTGTGACGGGTGTGGCAGCTAGGGATAACGGGTGTGGCAGCTAGGTGTGACGGGTGTGGCAGCTAGGGATGACGGATGTGGCAGCTAGGTGTGACGTGTGTGGCAGCTAGGTGTGACGGGTATGGCAGCTAATTGTGACGGGTGTGGCAGCTAGGGGTGACGGGTGTGGCAGCAAGGTGTTAGGATGTGGCAGCTAGTTGTGACGTGTTTGGCAGCTAGGGGTGACGTGTGTGGCAGCTAGGTGTGCCGGGTGTGGCATCTAGGTGTGCCGGGTGTGGCAGCTAGGTGTGACGAGTGTGGCAGCTAGGTGTGACGGGTGTAGCAGCTAGGTGTGACGTGTGTGGCAGCTAGGTGTGACGTGTGTGGCAGCTAGGTGTGACGGGTGTGGCAGCTAGGTGTGACGAGTGTGGCAGCTAGGTGTGACGGGTGTGGCAGCTAGGTGTGACGGGTGTAGCAGCTAGGGATGATGGGTGTGGCAGCTAGGTGTGACGTGTGTGGCAGCTAATTGTGACGGGTGTGGCAGCTAGGTGTGATGTGTGTGGCAGCTAGGTGTGACGGGTGTGGCAGCTAGGTGTGACGTGTGTGACAGCTAATTGTGACGGGTATGGCAGCTAGGTGTGATGTGTGTGGCAGCTAGGGGTGACGTGTGTGGCAGCAAGGTGTTACGGATGTGGCAGCTAGTTCTGACGTGTGTGGCAGCTAGGGGTGACGGGTGTGGCTGCTAGGTGTGACGTGTGTGGCAGCTAGGGGTGACGGTTGTGGCAGCTAGGTATGACGTGTGTGGCAGCTAGGTATGACGTGTGTGGCAGCTAGGTGTGACGTGTGTGGCAGCTAGGTGTGACGTGTGTGGCAGCTAGTTCTGACGTGTGTGGCAGCTAGGGGTGACGGGTGTGGCAGCTAGGTGTGACATGTGTGGCAGCTAGGTGTGACGGGTGTGGCAGCTAGGGATGACGGACGTGGCAGCTAGTTGTGACGTGTGTGACAGCTAGGTGTGACAGGTGTGGCAGCTAGGGGTGACGGATGTGGCAGCTAGTTGTGACGGGTGTGGCAGCTAGGGATGACGGGTGTGGCAGCTAGAGGTGATGAGTGTGGCAGCTAGGTGTGACGGGTGTGGCAGCTATGGGTGACGGGTGTGACAGCTAGGTGTGACGGGTGTGGCAGCTATGGTTGACGGGTGTGGCAGCTAGAGGTGATGGGTGTGGGTGCTAGAGGGGTGACGGGTATGGCAGCTAAGGGTGACGGGTATGGCAGTGTCTAGACAAGAGTTTTGTGTTTCGATATAAGTGTATGTGCCTAGGAAGTGTCATACCGTGTAACTTTATTTTGTCAAACTATATACTTAGTATATTATATGCATGAAACTAATTGTTTGTTATGCTATATTTATGTTTTACATTTTGTGGAACGTTAGTAAATTTGCTACTTATGCGTAGCAGTAACGGGTATGCTAATATATGTTGCTGTCTAAACGGTCACAACTAGCTGCCACACCTATCACACCTAGCTGCCACACACATCACGACTAGCTGCCCCACCCGTCACCCCTAGCTGCCACACACGTCACACCTAGCTGCCACACCCGTCATCCCTAGCTGCCACACCCGTCACCCCTAGCTGCCACACCCGTCAATCCTAGCTGCCACACACGTCACCCCAAGCTGCCACACCCGTCACCCCTAGCTGCCACACACATCACAACTAGCTGCCCCACCCGTCACCCCTAGCTGCCACACACGTCACACCTAGCTGCCACACCCGTCATCCCTAGCTGCCACACCCGTCACCCCTAGCTGCCACACCCGTCACCCCTAGCTGCCACACACGTCACACCTAGCTGCCATACCCGTCACCCCTAGCTGCCACACACGTCAGAACTAGCTGCCATACCCGTCACAATTAGCTGCCACACACGTCACACCTAGCTGCCCCACCAGTCACCCCTAGCTGCCACACACGTCACACCTAGCTGCCACACCCGTCATCCCTAGCTGCCACACCCGTCACCCCTAGCTGCCACACCCGTCACCCCTAGCTGCCACACACGTCACACCTAGCTGCCACACCCGTCACCCCTAGCTGCCACACACGTCAGAACTAGCTGCCACATCCGTAACACCTTGCTGCCACACACGTCACCCTTAGCTGCCACCCACATCACACCTAGCTGCCACACACGTCACACCTCTGTTTAACAAGTTAGTAATGCAGCATTGGTTAAGCTTCAGTGTCACTGTGAATAAAAAATAACACGTGCATTCACGTGCCGCGCCCACTTACTTACTTATGTTAATATAATTATATGACGCTTTGTATTATGTTCGGTTATATGTCATATGTTCGGTTATATGTCATATGTTCGGTTATATGTCATATGCATAGATGTGTCGAGACGTCACTTTATCAAAGTTACTCTCATGTGAACCAATGTTCATGTATGTTGTCAATTTGTGGGATTGAACGTTGTCCCAGCTGATGCAGTATCCAAGTATTGCTATGATTTCCTCTGTCTACATTCGGATAAGTAATTGGCAAATATAGCTCGATTCAATGTTTGTAATGACAGTTGCATGAAATATTCGATGTTTATTTTTTTATGCGTTCAAATAAGACAAACTTCAACGATTTTTTACAGCCCGATTTTTTTAACATGGATATATATTACCAAATCAGAAGATTTTAATATTGAAGCTGTCACCTATTTACATCTTAGTTGGGAAAGTATACACAGCCATGAAACACCAGGCGGTGTGACTTTGATGCTGAAATGGGCCTAACAAAATAAGCAGGTTGACCGAAAGATCAAAGGAAATCGTCATCTATGCATATTTTCAGTTCACAATTTTAGAATATAATTTACTTGGTTAAATCGAGTTTCAACATTTCCGAGTTGTTTGTGTTATCGAGGTTTTGTGGTCTAATTTCTTTGCATCTTAGATTTGATGATGCGACATTTCAGAAACTGCTCCTGTTGGGTTCAACCTACAAGTTGAACGACCTGCCGATGTCATGAAATGTCCAGATGGTGATCGACGCCGTGGTGAGAGTGGTCGTTGGCCTTCGATTGTTCCTAACGAGGAGTGGCGACCACCACCAAATGTATGGTCGAGGTGGGTGACGCCCCTCGTTTATACTGTCTTAACGCTTATTTGCGATGTTTTGTGTAGGCAGCCAAAAAGACTATCGGCCTCCGGCCAAAACAAGTTCCCAAGTTCCGAACAAAGGAATTCTTGACCCAGTCATCGAATCCACGTCAAGAGAGCAGACATATTTGTAGCTCCGGGTTGAGAAAACGAAGGACGATATGACACACGCGGAGCTACGAAAAAGACGCAGTAACATTCTGCGTGAAATGCGTAAGAGATCTCTAGAAAAGGCGTCGTCATTTCTGGACGAACGAGCCAAAGAGATAGAACGCTTCCACGACGGCCCGCAGATGTTTAAGGCCGTTCGCCTGCTATGACGTCGACGACACACTAAGCTGATGGTGCACGGTGAGTTTAAACACGTTATTGCAGACAAACACAAAGTTTCGTCAATCGTGGCGAAACACTTCGAAAACAAATGCCTCGATGGAGTCGAACACGGCGTTGACATGTTTGAAGGCTCGCCGAAGTCGCTCGATTCCCCAGTTATTGTCAACGAAGTAGAGACTGCATTCGGAAGTATCAATAACAACAGGGCATTCGGATATGACTTGACTCCAGGCGAATATGACTTGATTCCAGGCGGATATGACTTGATTCCAGGCGAATGTGACTTGATTCCAGGCGGATATGACTTGATTCCAGGCGGATGTGACTTGATTCCAGGCGGATGTGACTTGATTCCAGGCAGATATGACTTGATTCCAGGCGGATATGACTTGATTCCAGGCGGATATGACTCGATTCCTGGCGAATATGACTCGATTCCTTCTGAAGTTCGCACCTGCTGAATTTTCCAGACTCATCGCCGACGTAATAATACTGGGTATCGATACAATACGTCGAATCCTCTAGGTTTCTCTAGTAGTCTGCCTTGCATAACAAATGTGTGTGCTTCAATGGCTACACGTTTGTCATCATATGTTGTACCTGTGTGATGAATATAAGAGCATAGGTATTTTATCACGATTGTTGCATTTGAAACAAATACAAAAGGAATACGGTCAAATACCTCCCCAAATCCGTATTGCATACGGGAATTCCGTAAAATTTGGCAGGTCTGAACATGCGTTAAACAGGCGGGTTTATATATATATATATATATATATATACATATATATATATATACATATATATATATATATATATACATATATATATATATATATATATATATATATATATATATATATATATATATATATATATATATATATATATATATATATATATATATATATATATATATATATGTATGTATATATATACATATATATATATATATATATATATATATATATATATATATATATATATATATATATATATATATATATATATAACATTATATTTAGTGCTGTCCTGGCACTATTTTTCAATCCGCGTTCATTCACATTAATCATCCAGACAGTAAACCGACATGATAAAAATAACAGTGCTATATGACGTTAAATGAGGACGGAAGTCGGGTTGATAATTTTCTCCTGCTGCCGCCAAACAAATAAGGTCGGGTGGTTAATCGTTTCTCCTGCTGCCGCCAAAGAAATAAGGTCGGGTGGTTAATCGTTTCTCCTGCTGCTGCTAAACACGAAGGGATGATAGTTCTCGCTGTTTTGTTATTAAATGGTTACACGTGAAGACAAGAATATGGTTGTATTAGAAAAAAAACATAAGGATGGTTTTGGATAAAGACATTTGATGACCTGTACACACCCCCTCCCCCCACACATAAGCCCACACATAAGCCCACATGCAAACACATGTGTATTGTGCATTTATTCCCGACAGCATGTTTGTATTTTTCACAAGCTCGTATACTCTTGTAATTGCATTCTAGTTCAGCATAACTGACACTGTCGGCAGCTCAATGTAATCCTCCTATGGTTTCCACCCGCACTGTTTGCCACTTCTTGCACGCACTGTGTGCCACTGCTTGCACGCATTGTTTGCCACTGCTTGCACGCATTATGTGCCACCGTGTGCACGCACTGTGCGCCACTGCTTGCACGCACTGTGCGCCATTGCTTGCACGCACTGTACGCCACTGCTTGCACGCGCTGTGTGCCACTGCTTGCACGCTTTGTGCGCCACTGCTTGTACGCATTGTGCGCCACTGCTTGCACGCATTGTGCGCCACTGCTTGCACGCACTGTGTGCCACTACTTGCACGCGCTGTGTGTCACTGCTTGCACGCATTGTGCGCCACTGCTTGCACGCACTGTGTGCCACTGCTTGAACGCACTGTGTCACAATTTGGATCCACGAACGTCGCACATGCACGGTGCCACAAATTGCTTCGACAGATGTATTGTCGATTTATTCTCGATGTCATGTTTGTATTTTTGACACTGTTGCTTGTTCTTGTAATTGCATTAAATTCCAGTATAACTGACACTATCGAAAACACAATCCGTCAACACTATCGGAAGTTCAACGTAATCTGCACATGGTTTCCAAACGCAATGTGTTCCACTGCATGAATGGTCTGTGTCACAAATGTATCAAACCACATGGATTATTTGGCTGATTGGTTTTATAGGTGGCATACTTGAATACTGATCGTTGCAAGCCAAATTATCCCCTTCAGGTGAATTCCAATCAATTATTGTTTTAACTGACAGCAAACTACATATGACGTCAGGCGTCAGCATTAATGTGGTTCAAAGCGTAGAGAAGGTGCATTCAGATTCAGCCGCCAAACGCAATCAAATAGTACAACAAAACATAAGATCAGTTGGTCGATGAATCATTGCGTAACAAAATACTGCATCTGCGTCCATTTCATGTAGCGAAGGTGATCAACGTTTAGAACGACAATAGGGGTGCTTCATATACGCAGTTCTATTGCACGAAGTACGCAGTGGTGCTTCGGTGGTGGAGGCTATGATTACTAAACCTTTGGCAAGCCGTCAGCGTGACGCATCAATGACATGGTGAATAATGGCACCAACAATGATTCAAGTAATAAGCAGGCACCACTTATTATTAATTGTCCTAGTTTGAAATAGCATTGGTGTGTATCGTTTTCGTGTGGCATACAGTCGTTGTATGTTGATATGTGGCGACACCTGGTTGATAAGGCATCAAAACGCAATCAGTGTGTCGCCCTCTGGCTGCATGTTCGTTATGTATTGATTTATTGCAGATATATGCGTGTCCATGTGCGTGTAGTTCCTCGTAAGAGTGCATACACGTTTCCCAGCCAGGCTGCTAGAACATCAAGGATTTTAAGTGCACTGTAAACATTCGGGTGTTTTAGACGTTGAATTTTAAACGCCAGCCGTATAATTTTATACAACGAGGTGTATAATTATCAACATTAGTGTTGAATTTTAGATTACTAAACGCCTTCTCTAACAGGCGTTTGAGCGTTTGTGGCGTTTATTGTAATCTCGCTGAGTATATAAATGCGCATGGCGTTAGCAACCTAACAGGAATATAATAAAACTAGCTGTTTTTTATCAGAAGATGAAGGTTTATTCTTGTTATTAAGACTCAACCTTTAATAGGTTGTGTTGAATGGTTCGATTTACCCAAATTATATTCATTAGTGGCAAAACATCGTGAAACGTTATTATTTTTAATGTGAACGATACGAAAATATTTATCCACAATCGGCAGTTACCCTTACATTCCTTTCTAGTGACGTCGTAGGATCTCTCTCGGTTAGCGTGGTCGTTCGCGAGATTTTACCGTCACGTGAGTCTTTGGCGCCAACTTGTAATCTTCTGCGGAAGTCGTGCGAGGTCAACCGCAAACAAAACTGGAATTCTGCTATTTGGTGGGGACTATTGGTTGTGTGAAGATATTGATTTTATAATTGTTAATATTAGTTGTACCGCTATAAAAAATATGTGTTAACGACGTACTGAAATAGAATTAGACAAGAATTAACGTCGATTTCGGAATTTATGGAATTTATTATTAATGGCTCCCGACCCGAGCGTTAACGTAGAGCGGCCAGAATAACGACAGATCAGCTGAAGGGGAAACAGAATAGCTTTTAAACACATTTCAAATTGCATAGTATTACCTGGTAAATTATGAAAAAATTAGGTTCACAAAAGACGCAACTTCGCAGGTATTTTGTCACAAATCGGACAACTGGCTTACTGAAGTTACTCGAACTTGACAGGAAATACCGCTGCCCATCCTCAACCTCAACACAGTCTCAGATTTACGCTATTTCTTTGGTCCTGGTGCAGTTATGCCATATATTGGTTATGACTAGTAGATTGTGTCTGGCTGATGATTCATTACTCAGTCTATATAAATGATGGACCGTTTCCATTATTGTCCAATGTGTTATTTTCATACACCTAGACCTAGATATATAACATTCACATGACTCATTGGTAGGAATCACAAACATGACCAAACTGTTTAGTTTCGTGTTCACCTGGGCACTGTAAATAGTCTACAAAAAGGTGTTAGACAAATGAGACACTATGGATACATCATTCCTTCCCAAAGCAGCCTCCATGGTCTACTTGAAATGCCAGAGATATGGCATTGTGTGCAGCATGCAAAACATGCGATACACAGGTGGTATGAGGGTGAAGTTTAAACCAGCTGATTTTCGGCCGATGGACCAAATAGAGCACAAACAACGGCGGACAAGTTTGAAAACTGTAACGAAGGCAGCTAAGGCATACTGCAGTAAAATGTCTGGAATTAACAGGGAAAGTTGCCAGGCTAGAATACCTGACTTTCGTGGTGTAACTCTTTTACATGATCCTATGGATGTCCTCCTTGAGGGTGTGATTCCTTACGAATCGCAGCTCTTCTTGTTTCATGCCATTATAGCAACTAAATACTTCACTTTGAAATGGCTGAATGCAGCCCTGTGCAGATTTCCGTACACTTACCTAGACAAATCAAAGCCAGAAACGATTCAGAGAAATGATCTTGTTGACAGTAAGCCGAAACAAACGTCAGCAGCAATGCTTACTTTGGTCAATGCTGCCTTTGATTCTTGCCGAAGAAGTACCTGAAGATGACCACAAGTGGCTGAATTTGGAGCGGCGTTTCCAAATAACCCACATGATTGTTAGTTACTGCACATCTGTGGATTTATTGGGGAAATTGGAGCAAGCCATACACACACCACACAGTGTTTAAAAGGGAATACCCTAGGGCCATTGTCGTTCCCAAGGTGCATTACATGCTGCACATGCATGACCAGATGAGGCTATTTGGGCCTGGCAGGCATCATTGGTGCCTCAGATTTGAGGCTAAGCACGCCTTCTTCAATGGTTTGAAATTCAAGTCCTACATCCTTAGCAAGATACATCAAATGTGGCTTTGTTTTAAACAACTTGGTGCCAATGGCGTGCGGTCACCACATTTTATTTACATTGGTGTGGAGAAAGGAGGTGAAGTAGATGTCACGGTAGAATATCCTACTTTAGTCACCACTATATGGCACATATGTCCAGATGTTTTTCATGGAAATGCATGTTACAGTTGTGAAGAAACAGAAAGTCATGGTCTCCATTACAAGAAAGGATGCATTACCTTGCTGTGTTCGACAAATTCTTTGTTTGTGAACTGTTGGAAACAGAGAATTTTGAACTACACTTTCTGCCATACATTTTCAAGTTAACTGGGCAAAATGTGTCACGCCATTCAGAGCATTAAAATATCCTTGGCCAAGAAATGCACATTCCTAAAGAGGAAAGTTGGCTGTCATTAACAGCCACACACTTAATTTTTAATTTATAGACTGAGAAACATATTACTTTGAATCCCCTCATTTTCTTTATATACAGCTGCATGTGTAATCATGGGGTGTACACAGCTTAAACTAAATATGTTCGCCATATTAACAATGCATTCCTTGGTATAGCAAATGCAGTAAATTTTGCACAAAGACTGTAATTTCACATATTCATACAAACTGCAGGATCAAGAAATGCCAGCGTTCACCATTTGTGACAGCAAGGAAAGGAAGAAGACTTTGTTTGCTAAGATTTAGCAGAGCTTAAAACAAAGTGTTATGTTATAATTACATCATGTTTACATGTACACTGTCATTGAAAATTAAGAAAGCTTGTGCTGTATAGGTGTAACACAATATTAATATATGGTATGCTTACTGGGAACATTGGCACACAATTTATAATAACTCCAGCTAACTAAGCTAATGTGCATTATAAACTATGTGAACTTTGACATATGTGTTAGACAAAGCCCATTAAATAATGCCAGTAATTTCTTCAAATTATTATTCCTTATATTAGTCATATATGTGTGCGTGTGTGTGCGTGTGTGTGCGTGCATGCCCGCGCGCGCGCGTGTGTGCGCGCTTGTGTTCGTGTCAAATGGGTAATTATATGTGGACCATTATTTACTTAACAATGTCAAAATATTTGGTGGTGGTGTGACAAGACAGACATCATGTTTATTGACATATACATTAAGCTGTAAGCTGTTGCAACAGTGCTGTGTGCTATATACACATTCTTTTTTATTCTTTTTTCTCCCATCTGGCATACATTACAAATATTATACATTGTGTGTTACTGTATTGTTTGATACAGTTGGAAGCAGAAACAGGGTTCACGTCTGGCAATGGAGGAAAGACGATTGTTGTACATAAACAAGTGAGTTTGCGAGGAATTAACAATTTATAAGCAATAGTCCCAGCCCCAGAACAAACTGGCCACCTCGTCTCTCCATTGTGTCACGTATATCCATATATTAATGCAATTCTTATTCATCTTCAACTTACTTCCACTCTTGTATATATTTCAAAATGTTGATGGCTAAATATAGATACCTGATGCATATAATTGTATCCACTAACTCTAATATATTAAGTAAGCAGTAACCACGACATAATGCTTTTAAATATTTATTATATTTTTTCAACCACATATCTGTATTCATGATTAACATATATTGTCCAATGTTCGTAAGTGTAAATATATATTTTATGAGACCAGTTAAGTCTTATATGTAATGTATGTTTTTTATGTGTTTATACCAGCAGCCTACTTATTTCCAGGTCATTTAAATACTATTTATACTGAATGGTTTCCCATCCAGAATCTGACACAGAAGCAGATCGACATTTGTCGAAACAGTTGTTGGAAGGGTTCACCTCAGCTGGTGGTGTGCACCAATGCAACTCAGCTGGTGGTGTGCACCAATGCACCTCAGCTGGTGGTGTGCACCAATGCACCTCAGCTGGTGGTGTGCACCAATGCACCTCAGCTGGTGGTGTGCACCAATGCACCTCAGCTGGTGGTGTGCACCAATGCACCTCAGCTGGTGGTGTGCACCAATGCACCTCAGCTGGTGGTGTGCACCAATGCACCTCTGCTGGTGGTGTGCACCAATGCACCTCAGCTGGTGGTGTGCACCAATGCACCTCAGCTGGTGGTGTGCACCAATGCACCTCAGCTGGTGGTGTGCACCAATGGGAGGACGTTTTTTGGCAGATGTGTTCATTGCTATTGACGATGAGGTCAAGTTTGTCTGCAGTGACATCTCTTTCAGGCAGGCCCTGTATGTGCTGCTTTCAGTGTATTATATAGCCCGGATCAACTACCCAAGAGGCTACTCACAGGTTCTTGGGTTGCTCCAGCAGTTGGTACTGAATGAGACCCTTTACGGAGACAAAATCTAGGCACTTTGTACAATATCTACACATGTTGGAACGACTCATGTAAGTCATAAAAATGTTTGAGCAGTTTGCTACTGAAGTATTTTTGTTAACAGTTGTAGTCATGTAAGCATAATGAGCAGTATGTTCTATTTGAGCAGTGTGCCACTGCAGTAGTTTGGTTCACACATACTCAAGTAAGTCTAATTGCATTGCTTGAGCAGTTTGTCACTGCAGTATTTGTAAATCATGTAAGTCATGCGTTCTGTTTGAGCAATTTGCTACTGCAGTATTTTTTTTTCACAGTTTTAGTCATGCAAGTTTAATTGCATTATGTTTGAGCAATTTGACACAACAGTAGGTGTAAGTCGTGCATTATGTTTGAGCAATTTGCTACTGCTGTATTTTTGCTGTATTTTTGAGAATTTTAGTCGTCTAAGTCTTATTAACTGCAATAATTTGTTGTATATTTATATCAATAAACGTTGATATTAACATTTGTCCTGTTCTTTTCAGTGCAGTTTCAGATAAGTAAGACGACAGCGTTCCCATTCTCTTCAATGATGGCACTCTGCACAGGTTGAGTGGTATTTTTTTATTATTTACATGATATTTACTGACGTTGTTATCGGTATTCCCATTTCTGTAGAATGCAATAACTCTCATTCTACGAAGGAACCACCAGGCCAGTATTTAAAAAAAAACTCGTGCAGAGGTTTACCAAATTAAACGCGTCGTGCAAAAAAAACGCCTTTCTGACCGAAACGCCATTACGATTTAAAAACCTAAGGAATAAACGGCATGTAGACACAACTTTTAAACGCCGTTTAGTTTTGGACGCGTTTACTCTTACGTCTGGTGTTTATAATTCAACACCTTGGCGTTTATAAACCTAAACGGCTGATGTTTATATCTCAACGCCTGATGTTGAAAAGTAAATGCCTCAACACGTTTAAAACTATAGGTGTTTAACAGTTGTGTCTACAGGGTGTTTAATATGGTGTTTAAAACCTACATATCTGTTTTTACAGTATGTTTGACGATATCTGCTTCTCTTCCCGTCAATCGATCCCTTTGGCATTAGATGACCCCTATATGAAATGCATGTCCTTGACACAAGACGCTACCCTTTCTTCAATAAATCGCCGCTACTTCGCGGCATACGTCAACAAGATACGTTAGGCTGTCCTCTCACCGTGATATGTGAACGTGTCTAGTAATTATAATTCTGGTACCTCGTAAGGAGCCAATATTGGCTATATTCTACGAAGGGGTGAGTGCGCATGAAATGTATTGGCTATGCAGGCCCCAGGATAGGCGGTTGAATTCACCTATTGTTCCAGCCCGAACTTGAGGCTCACTGAGTTTATTCCATTCAACTATTGGCTTTACAAAATAGGAATTCTTGAATTGGTCTGTGTGAGCTGCAGGCACTACACATCTTTGGGAATGAAGACATTTATCAGGAAGTATGGCCGACACAGAGCCCTCAACTAATCTGAACAAGAATTTAAGGCGCTGATCTCGCCGTCGGCATTGTAGGTTGTATAGTTCGAGGTTTGCTTCCATGGTGGATACACACCACTCATTGTAGGCTGTATAGTTCGAGGTCTGCTTCCATGGTGGATACCCACCACTCATTGTAGGCTGTATAGTTCGAGGTCTGCTTCCATGGTGGATACACACCACTCATTGTAGGCTGTATAGTTCGAGGTTTGCTTCCATGGTGGATACCCACCACTCATTGTAGGCTGTATAGTTCGAGGTCTGCTTCCATTGTGGATACCCACCACTCATTGTAGGCTGTATAGTTCGAGGTCTGCTTCCATGGTGGATACACACCACTCATTGTAGGCTGTATAGTTCGAGGTCTGCTTCCATGGTGGATACCCACCACTCATTGTAGGCTGTATAGTTCGAGGTCTGCTTCCATGGTGGATACACACCACTCATTGTAGGCTGTATAGTTCGAGGTTTGCTTCCATGGTGGATACCCACCACTCATTGTAGGCTGTATAGTTCGAGGTCTGCTTCCATTGTGGATACACACCACTCATTGTAGGCTGTATAGTTCGAGGTCTGCTTCCATGGTGGATACCCACCACTCATTGTAGGCTGTATAGTTCGAGGTTTGCTTCCATGGTGGATACCCACCACTCATTGTAGGCTGTATAGTTCGAGGTCTGCTTCCATTGTGGATATCCACCACTCATTGTAGGCTGTATAGTTCGAGGTCTGCTTCCATGGTGGATACCCACCACTCATTGTAGGCTGTATAGTTCGAGGTCTGCTTCCATGGTGGATACCCACCACTCATTGTATGCTGTATAGTTCGAGGTCTGCTTCCATTGTGGATACCCACCACTCATTGTAGGCTGTATAGTTCGAGGTCTGCTTCCATGGTGGATACCCACCACTCATTGTAGGCTGTATAGTTCGAGGTTTGCTTCCATGGTGGATACCCACCACTCATTGTAGGCTGTATAGTTCGAGGTCTGCTTCCATGGTGGATACCCACCACTCATTGTAGGCTGTATAGTTCGAGGTTTGCTTCCATGGTGGATACCCACCACTCATTGTAGGCTGTATAGTTCGAGGTCTGCTTCCATTGTGGATACCCCCCACTCATTGTAGGCTGTATAGTTCGAGGTCTGCTTCCATGGTGGATACCCACCACTCATTGTAGGCTGTATAGTTCGAGGTTTGCTTCCATGGTGGATACCCACCACTCATTGTAGGCTGTATAGTTCGAGGTCTGCTTCCATGTTGGATACCCACCACTCATTGTAGGCTGTATAGTTCGAGGTCTGCTTCCATGGTGGATACCCACCACTCATTGTAGGCTGTATAGTTCGATGTCTGCTTCCATGGTGGATACCCACCACTCATTGTAGGCTGTATAGTTCGAGGTTTGCTTCCATGGTGGATACCCACCACTCATTGTAGGCTGTATAGTTCGAGGTCTGCTTCCATGGTGGATACACACCACTCATTGTAGGCTGTATAGTTCGAGGTCTGCTTCCATGGTGGATACCCACCACTCATTATAGGCTGTATAGTTCGAGGTTTGCTTCCATGGTAGATACCCACCACTCATTGTAGGCTGTATAGTTCGAGGTCTGCTTCCATGGTGGATACCCACCACTCATTGTAGGCTGTATAGTTCGAGGTTTGCTTCCATGGTGGATACCCACCACTCATTGTAGGCTGTATAGTTCGAGGTCTGCTTCCATGGTGGATACCCACCACTCATTGTAGGCTGTATAGTTCGAGGTTTGCTTCCATGGTGGATACCCACCGCTCATGCCATGAGCGACAGTCGCCCGAGATGAAAGGGGCGGCGCGGTGTTGAAATCGCTCAAGTCGATTTATGTCACCCTGGTGGTACGGGTCCCGTACAATGACTCCATATTCTAGGACAGACGCACAATGGTAATGTATGCTGTCCTTTTACTGTTGACTGGACAGTGGTGTATATTACGCCTTAGAAAACAGATTTTGGAGTTTGCATACTTTGTGACAGTATATTTGTTTTTTTATACTAAGGATGTAACATTTTGTTTATGCGGAAGCTCACCGCCAGTCCTTTGCCCACTTCTCTAGTTGTTATAGGTCGTTTTGGAGAGCGATGTGATCACTGAGTGTCTTCATCCCTCTGTATAGTATGTTTTGGAGAGCGGTGTGATCACTGAATGTCTTCATCCCTCTGTATAGTATGCAGTCATCGGCAAACAGGCGGACTATGGACTTGATGGATGCTGGTAGATCGTTTATGTGGCACATGAAGAGTAAAGGGCCCAGCACTCTGCCTTGTGGGACACGAGGGTCAGCGGGTACTTTTCTCGAGGTGTCGAGAACGCGGTATCGAACGGCTTGCTGAAATCCAATATTACCATATCTATTTGGGTTACACAGTCGAAGGAAGAGAACATGTCATATATGGTGAACAGGAGTTGTTTTTCACAAGAGAAACCTGCTATGAACCCATGGTTGAGATATGCCAGAATGTTGTGTTTTCCAAGATAGGTCATGAGATGGCGGCAAATGGTGTGCTCAAGGAGCTTACATGGGACACACGTCAGGGAATTGAGACGGTAATTTAAGGGGCTCCTTTTTTCCTTATCCAGTGATCTTTGGAAGATGTCACGGAGTGCTGGGGTCCGTTGTCGGCGCAATTCTTCGGGAAGACGGTCGGGATCTGGTCAGGGCCGCAGGCTTTAAATTGTTAGACGGACTTGACAAATTTGCATACTTCCACTGTATCTATGGTTATGTCGCATATGCTTGGGTGCTGCGGTTCGGATCCATATTCTCTCGTGAAGACACTCTTGAACTGTGTCAAGAGGACGCCTGCCTTCTAATTACTATCACACACCAGCCATCAGTTCTTTTTAGTGGGGCTACACTGGACAATGTACTCTTGTGTTCTACTTTTGATGCAGCGCCAGAAGGGTTTTGAATTGTTTGTCTGAAGTCCTTCTGAGATAGTATTGTTGATGTAGTCCCATTCACCGTTGTGCAGACTTATCCTACATGTTTTCTGTAAAAATGTGTAATGTGTCAATTTGTTTGTTTCATTGGCTTTATTATACAGTGGTTTCTTCAGCTTCAGTAATTTACGCAGCTTTCTACTTTGTAGGTCGGCACTTTAGTTGAAAACACTACAGCAGTTCACGCTCGTGACGCACTTAGTCTTATGTGGAAGATCAAATGGAGATGGGCGTGAACTGGAGTTTGTAGAATTTGCTTTCTTGGAATAATTCGGAGAGATATTGGGTCTTTCTGCTGGGTTGTCTGTTGTGTCGTCGTGGGATTTGGGACTGCTAGTAGCGTCTACATGAATCAAAACCACTTGTCAGACTACTTGCTTAAATAATATATATTTAAATCTGCGACTCATTTACTGCGTCTTGTTCCCTACTGCTAAGGCTTTCATTGCATCCTTTTTTCACACGTAATTCCTGATAAACTTCTAACACAAAACTTGTTCGTGATCCCGAGACCCCCTTTTTCGTCCAATTTCAATGTTCCAACTTAAATGCTCCAAGAACTTGCCCAACCATCGACCAGGAGATTAACAAGTTCTGTGCCATCAGAACTCGTTCAACATTTGTTTGCCCCCCACCCACCTTCCAATGAAACAACTATGTATACGCCCCTGGTAAGAATAATATTAAAACACTTATACGAAATATCATTTTAACGAAGAATATTAAACATAAACAACGATATGACAAACAATGTGACTTTTATTTCACACGCACACACAAGAAGGAAAATACTGTCAAACAAATGTATTTAAATTGCATTCAACTACTGAACGTATGTAAACATCTATGTAATCACACATATATTTCGGAGTCTTGTATTTTAATGTTTTAACTACATTATGCGTGATGTCGGACAACTCTTCTGAGGTTATTGTTTGTTAATCACAAGTTTTCTATAAAAGCAAGGTTTTGATACACTGAAATTATTGTTGATACACTATGCCGTAAATGTCGCATGTTAAATATCGTATGTTCATTATCGCAATGCATCAAGTTGTGTCAAATACTGACTGCACAACGAGTTTCATTGGTTAATTGATACGCGGCCAGTCGAGGACATCGCCTTATTAGAATACTAATATTTTCTAACTTTTTCGGTCTCAAATTAGATGTAAATTAACACTACAATACTGAATGTTTTTAATATTTCCGTAAAATATAAAATTCATAACTTATATAAAACGGGAGTTTGAAACACCTGTAAATGGGGAATATTGATTGGTTTATCTATATCTGCAGTAAAGTGGTCTCTATATATGTCGTAAACCTGGCGTATTTTAATTCATCGCCAAATCATGTATTTTTTTAAATATTAAGAGGTAAAATATTACAATAGTAATACATGTCGTATGTATAGTATTATTAATCAACCGACATTTTATCAATACTATTACTTTCAGTGATGCAATGTCCCGTAAAACAATCGTTCAATTAACCAATGGAAGTCGGTGTGTAGTCCCTTTAAATATTAATCACATTTACAATGTATACCATGTAAATAATCGCAGTACCACAAACAGTTGTGTCACACTATTGATTAATCAATGCTTACAATTAGAATGTGTACCATACCACTTGAACAACAAACACACACACACAGTAAGCTTTGTGTCATGACCAATGGCGTATCTTGGCTCTCGCTAAGAGGGAGGCCAAAGGGTGGCCAAGGGGTGGCCAATGGGTGGTCAAGGGGTGGCCAACGGGTGGCCAAGGGGTGGCCAAGGGGTGGCCAAGGGGAGGCCAAGGGGTGGCCAACGGGTGGCCAAGGGGTGGCCAAGGGGTGGCCAAGGGGTGGCCAAGGGGTGGCCAAGGGTTGGCCAAGGGGTGGCCAAGGGGTGGCCAAGGGTTTAGTTTACCATGCTACAATGTAGCGGTCCAACGGAAGAATACTGAACAAATCAAAACAACTCAGGCATAGGAGGCCAAAGTGAAATGGTCTGAAACGGTGCAATGCATGTACTTTAATATATCATGTATAACCACCAAATAAATACACTATGTAATGAACTGTATGTAGATAATATGCAGCAACTAGAATCGTACACATCCACCCACTTACCCTGTAAAATCATTGTGTGCTAAGCCAAATCCAAACTGTTTGTGTTGCCGTGTTTTCACTACCATAACAGTAACAACATGCACATAATATAATATAATATATGTTTGCTCTGCACATCGTGACAATATGATATCATAAATAGGGAACTTGTAAAATAAATTAAATTCCACTTGTCTGAGACAACAACCTATAATTATACTCATTATGGGTGAAACGTGGGACGCGGTCCGCGTCATGCGGCACCTATTTAATGAGCGTTGCAATATTTCAGCTCCACCTCAGTTAATTTAGCCCATCGCGAATCACGTTCGTTGATGTTCATATTGGAAAAGGTAGGGTATGTTCATATTGGAGAAGGGTAGGGTATGTAAGGCGGTTTGATAAGAGTGTGTGCTTTTGTTATATTCATCGAAACAATAGTCTGATCATTAGATAACTTGCGGAAGTGTGTAATTAGCATGATGGTACACAACATAGAGCCGGACCATGTTTCCCTATTCGCCGAATGTTGACCGGAAACGGTTAGAAATAATTTAATAATATATTCGATGATTTCATAGAAACTAAATAGCACATTTGCACAAACTGTCTACCTTGACATCGTGTATATTATATTGGTTTGATTTTTCGCGAAATGATTCTGAGAGGAGACGGGCGAAACAATTGGATTGAGGATAAACCTTTAAAGGTTTCTTAAGTTTGTTCCTTCTTAGATCCCACAAAAACATTTTTCGCTTCAACTACTTACATTCCAACATTAATTCGATTCCTTGGAAGCATTTGGTCACGTTGTAATTACTGTTGGAATGCTACTCTCTCACATATATCCACCATTGTCTATTATCGTATGTTCATGTATAACGATGGCAGAACTGAGGCAATGCGCAGATAAATTATTTGCCAAAATTTCGAAATGGCAGCAAGTGGATTTGAACACCGACCGTTCCGATGTTCTGAATGCTGTTCTATAGTGGCCCACACATCAATACCTCTATAATTCGTCAAACAGGCATTATATTTGTGAAAGTGACATAACGGCGTATTCACACGTGCTATTTGTGGTTCGTAGTGTGATCAATATGCACTGTGTACACTCATTATATACTGTGTTATTGCAACATGTAAACACTGGTGCCAACAGTAATACTGTCTACACACAACACAATGCATTCAATATCCTCAACAATAAGAGAATACGACACTCGTTATAAAGTAGCAACGACATATTCAGTAAAACAACACTTTATGTATATCTTCCCCGCTCCCCCCACCCACACGCCCTCTCTCCAATCTATTCTCTCTCTCCACCCCTCCCTCCCACTTTCCCTCCATCCTTCCCTCCCTACTTCCCCCCCTTCCTTCCCTCCCTTCTTCTCTCCCTCCTTCCCTCCCTCCTTCCCTGCCTCCTTCCCTCCCACCTTCCCTCCCTCCTTCCCTCCCTCCCTGCTGCTTTCCCTCCCTCCTACCCTCCATCCTTCTATCCCTCCATCACTTCCTCCTTCCCCCAACCTTCGATCCCCCTTCCCGCTTTCCCTCCCTCCTTCCCTCCCTCCTACCCTCCCTCCTTCACTCCCTCCCTGCCTCCTTTCCTCCCCACTTCCCGCCCTCCCTGTCGCTTTCCCTCCCTCCTACCCTCCCTCCTTCCCTCCCTCCATCATTTCCTCCTTCCCCCAATCCTTCCCTCCCTCCTACCCTCCCTCCTTCACTCCCTCCTTCCCTCCTTTCTTCCCTCCCTGCCTCCTTTCCTCCCCACTTCCCGCCCTCCCTGTCGCTTTCCCTCCCTCCTTCCCTCCCTCCTACCCTCCCTCCTTCACTCCCTCATTCCCTCCATCCTTCCCTCCCTGCCTCCTTTCCTCCCTCCTTCACTCACTCCCTCCCGCTTTCTCTCCCTCCTACCCTCCCTCCTTCACTCCCTCATTCCCTCCATCCTTCCCTCCCTGCCTCCTTTCCTCCCTCCTTCACTCACTCCCTCCCGCTTTCTCTCCCTCCTTCCCTCCCTCCTTCACTCCCTCCTTCCCTCCCTCCTTCTCTCCCTCCTTCCCTCCCTCCATCACTTACTCCTTCCCTCCCTCCTTCCCTCCCTCCTTCCCTCCCTCCCGCTTTCCCTCCCTCCTACCATCCCTCCTTCACTCATTCCTTCCCTCCCACCTTCCCTCCCTGTCTTCTTTCCTCCCTCCTTCCTTCCCTCCCTCCCTCTTTCTCTCCCTCCATCCCTCCCTAACTCCTTAACCTTCCCATTCCACGACGCCTCACCCATCCCTTCCTCGTTCTCACCTGAACTTCCCCCTTCGCTCCCTCCCTCCGTTGCCCAGTCGGTCCATTTCTCTCCACTTCCGCCCTCCCTCCACCAACGTGGAGTCCCTCACTTCCTCCCTCGTCCCTCCATCCTTTCCACCCTCCCTGCACCCCTATCCGTCACACCGACCCAACTTTGTCCTCCTCCATTTCCTCTTTGATCATCCGCAGCTCCATCCCTTTCTCGTTCCCCCCGCCCTCCACCCCTGTCTCTCTTCTGCTATTATCCGACACTTTGTCACTCCTACTTCTCTTTATTTCCCCCTTCCCTAATGCCCCCATCCCAACCTCCCATTTTTCCTGTTCTTCCCACCTCTCATTCTCCCACCCTCGGCGCCTCACTCTCTCCCTCCCGCCCGCTCTCCCATCCTCCATTTCTCTCCTCCACACCTCCATCTCGTTCTCCCTCGCT
The DNA here is from genome assembly GCA_963662155.1 of Lamellibrachia columna. Taxonomy (NCBI): domain Eukaryota; kingdom Metazoa; phylum Annelida; class Polychaeta; order Sabellida; family Siboglinidae; genus Lamellibrachia; species Lamellibrachia columna. Next base: position 26,986,511 of record OY759274.1, on the reverse strand, counting down.
CACTCTCTTTCCCCTTCCCTCCCGTTTCCCATATCTCCCCAACTACCCTCCTCAAACCTTCCACACTGCCAACTTATTGTGGACAAATATATTGTCAGGTGTGAATGTGATTTCTACTGCAATAATCCGATCTCGTAGAACCTGCATGTTTCCTGAAACACTTTCAATGTAATGAAGCTGAATAACGCACTACAACCGGAATAACATCAATGCACTAAATGTAAACATCGCTAATTGATTGTAGAATAATACGTTTTCTTTTTTGGATTTTATCAGTTTGAAATGCAGTAATCAACATATTTTGTTACAAAACTCTTTCAACATATGTATTTCCTTGCAAACGAAACTGCTAACGCACTGCAATGGGAAAGATAAAAATGCACCATTATTAATATCAATATGTAGCAATGTTTGAAATGGCCAAGAAGGAATAGATTCGTAAATAAAGTGTAAGGAATTGTTGTGGCAACTTCATCCAACTATTGTCATCTATTTAACAACGATTTCACAAATGTCCCATTCTGCGTACAACTTCGGAATGTGAACGGTGACGTGGTGACAGTCGTCTCCGTCACAGAGACACTCAGCGACATACGTAGTCAGTCCTCCAGACTTGACGACGCCATTCCATTTACAGATGTTGTACTTCCCAGCGAACTCACATTTTGGTGACTTCGTCTGTCGCATCGCCACCTTGAAGTGGGAAGAGGAGCACGCGAGGTGATGTCCGGTAATTGTTACGGTGAATGACGTCTTCAGTTTGTCCGGCACACACATCTTGATGACAAGTCCGGACATCCAACACTTGTGTTGTGGATGTGGAACCCAGCGACTGGCGCTCGCATCAAACGTGTAGTGGTCCGTGTCTCTTAGCGCTAAACATGTCTCGTTGTTCGCGTCAGTTAAGCGAACTGACACTTCCTTCTTAACAGGCGGGTCCAGTACCGGGCGAGACAACACTAAAACATTACGAAAAGTAAAGATTTTAATGTCAATATTTTATGATATCATTTTCAAAGATGCTATGATGATCCTGTTGTCTAGGGTTTTTTGAGCGGAACACTGCAGTAAAGTAAAACAAATTACCATATTTTGTGAAGAAAATTTACATTAACTACAGTGGTATTTATTTAACTACGTTTTTTAAATACGAATCAAAAATAGATAGAACAGTACAAGTACGTGTTAACATTATCGAACGAACAGACTTTGATCGTTAGACTGTGAAAGTGGATAACCTCATGTGATAGTATAAGGAAACTAGATGTGATAGTATAAGGACACTAGATGTGATAGTATAAGGACACTAGATGTGGAGCCACTTAGGCCGTTTTTCTTCGAATTTCGACAGGAAACATAGTGAAAATTTCGACAGCGCCAGGAAACATAGTGAAAATGTTTTTCCAGTGTTTTCATCAAAACAAAAAATTGGCACAGTACAAGCTACCATATAGTACAAGCTACCATATAGTACAAGCTACCATATAGTACAAGCTACCATATAGTAGTGGATACTAGACTCGTTCGATATTTTTGGCGAAGCGATTCTGAAATGAGTCAATGGAACAATAACATTTAAGAGGGAGCGTTGAAGTTTTATTTTAAATTCCATCAACTTATTCTAATTAATTTTGGACAAGACATTTAAAAAAAGTGTATATCCGTGAGCGTAGCATTGAGTTCATTTGGTATTATTCAGGAGGTGAAGTGCAAAGGGTTTTGATAGGGTGCAACGACATAAAAACTTACAGTTACCTTTATAGGTCCACCCTCAATTGAATTGTTTCGCCCGTCTCGTCTCAGACTCATTGTGCAATTTAGTTATTATTAAATTATTTTTGATCGATTACAGACAACATTTGGCGAAAAAGGTAAACGTGGTCCGTCTCTATAGGCTATGCCATCTGGCTATTTACACTTCCGCAAACAACGTGGTCCAGTATATCTTCAGGCAAATTACACTTTCACAATGTATCCGATCTAATGATCAAAGTCTTGTTTTTGATTAATTTTACGAAATAACGCACATTTTTTATTAAACCGACAGCGCGTAGTACTTAGCCTATTCTCCACTACCTATCTGAACATCAACGAACGCGATTCGCGATTCGCTACATTAATTGAAGGGTCGTTGAAATATTGCAAATCCCTTCATAAAAAAAACTTAATATATAAAGAATAATTGACAAGATCCAGAAGCACAACGCTGATCATTGTGTAAGATGAATTCATTTCTTCTAGTACGTTCATTTTCACCTGTTTGTTTTCCCAATTATTGCGTAGATAATGTTATCATGATTAATATATTTAAATTAATTGTTTGCCGGTATATAAAATACGGATATATTAAGACATTTTTCGGACATACTTCCGTAGTCATATGACCTGCATCCACCAAGCAGTAGGGCAACACCGGGGTTTTTTTTTAATGCTTCAGGTGGTTCGATCTTTCGGATCATTGCACCACTCGAAAGAGCGACATTAATACTGAAAATAGAAAGCATATATTATGTAATGACTATACACTTTTTTCATATACCAGTTTTATTTACCAGTATGGACTTTCGTCAATCATGTCGAGGTGGCATCAATAATGATGGCGATGACTTCCTGCTAAGATGACGTCATCGTAGAAGTGTGGCAATTCGTCATTCATCATCTCGGTTGATCGTCTTCTATTTTTGTGGAACACCTTGTTTATCACGTTTAGTTTGAGTATACCAAAATGAACGTTTGGCGAACAACATTGACCTTCGCACCATTTCCAACATATTCATCGCTCATATTCTGAAAACTTATTCAAGTCAAGTCAAGATAACACACAATTAGGTCAATTTGATTGTTTATAATGAATATGTTGTGCTTAGGAACGGTGCAGCCTCATCGTAACTAATGCGCATTTCATTGAGCATTTCAATGACATATTTTATGATTGACTCATTGAGAAACGCAGTAATCTCTTTAGATTACGGCTAATGAGGAAAATCGGTTTTAATGATCAAAATCGTGTTTTTGAGCTGATGAGAATGTTAACGAAACGGTACCCTGGTATTGAACAATCTCCCTGTCTCCCACAACGCTTACACGAAATTTGGTACACTTGTCTTCCCTGTTTGTCAGGCTCTTCTTTGTCCTATTGGCGTATCAACAGGCGTCCGAGGGTTGCGTGATAACACATGGCTGTGGTCACACCGTACTTCTACAGTACCCGACCTTCTCTGAGACCTTCTTGTCACCTGTGGTATGACGATCTTCCTTCTAGTTCTTTTCCTTTTTTCTCTTTTTCCCGAGATTAGGGGAACTACAAACTTCCACACGTCTACGATGACGTCATCATTCCAGGACGTCTTCGTCGTTAGTACTGATAAAGCCATCTTGACAAGAAATGTTCACTAATGTGTTATGTAATAGTTTGTTAGTAACAGTTTCACCCACAGTTTCAGCAACGCAAACACATAGTCACATACCCAACAAAAAGTATACTATTATACATACACAACTTTAACCGAACAATTTAAATATCTCTATATTATACAATATCACGAAAAGCACATATCCGATTTTACTGAAAACGCTAATATAATCAACCCGTTAGGATTCGTCAACTCTATGTTTTATATATATATATATATATATATATATATATATATATATATATATATATATATATATATATATATTAAATATTTTTAACACATCTACCTGGATGGGTTTCTTTCAGTCCATGCAATGATTTCTTCTTTAATGTCGACGTAATATGGATTGCCAGTCGTTTTAATAATCTCTCTGCGGTTTTGGCCGTTGTACTCAGAACATTCTATTACCTTTTTCCCTGCAAAATAGAACGCAAATACAATTGTTTAGTTAAAGACATTGAACGAGTTCCTGCCATTATTATCGTTTTAATTGGCCAAACAAAATAGATATTGAAGGAAAACATGTACCTATAATAATAACCCTTCCCAACTACAATTAAGAATATCACGCCAGTTGTTTA
>OY759274.1:26972514-26977514 GCA_963662155.1 Lamellibrachia columna | reverse complement strand
ATTTTCCACTAATCTACATTAGTATATAAGTCAGTGGTCTGTTTTTACTGTGGGCACTGTGGACAGCGCGACAATGCTACCATAACGTAGCAAGTATTTCAATAAGCATCTTGTCCGCATATATACAATGTTACTGTAATGAAGTTAGTGTTTGTTGTGCTATGTATAGACATGTTCTATCTAGATTTAACAAGATTTAACAAGATTGCCTTCCCAAACAACAAGTTCCAGATGGCAAAGTGGACAAGGAAGCCATTGGCTTATCGGGAGTCCAACAATTTTCTCATCTACGTGTAGCCCACCCTTATCAAATATATGTAAATTCTATTTTTAAACATATTCACACTACTAGCATTAACAAAATCATTTGGCAGTTTGTTCCGTTCATTTATCACCCTCTGTGAGAAAGAGTACTTTCTCATGTTCAACCTACACTGCTCCTTAGCTAATGCTGCTTTGTGTCCTCTGGTTCTACTGCCTTCTTTCAGTTTGAAGAACATATTCCTATCAACATCCTCATAACCGTTCACTATTTTAAATACTTCTATTTGGTCTCTTCTTAGTCTCCTGGTATCTAGTGTTGTCAAACCACATTGTAATAAGCGACTTTTATAACTAAGGTCTCTCCATTCTGGAATAATTTTGGTTGCTCTTCGTTTTATTCTTTCTAGCTTGTCTATGTCCTTTTTACGATACGGCCTCCTTGCTTGAATACAAATGTGGTCTAACTATTGCTTTGTACAGGGGTACAATTAGCTGTTTCTCCTTATACATGATAGTTCTCTTAATTAGCCCTAGAATTTTATTTCCTTTTGAAGCAGCAATCCCACATTGCTCTGAAACGTTCATGTCAGCACTAAATGTTACTCCTAAGTCCTTTTCTTGTGTGGTTCTACCTAGTACAGCATTCCCCATTTTATATTCTTCGTCCATGTTTCCATGCCCTATGTGTATACATTTGCACTTCCCAAAATTGAATAACATTTGCCATTTTTCTGACCATTTAACTAATTTATCTAGATCATCCTGTAAACTTTGTTTATCTGTAACATTTGTAACCTTTCTGAATACTTTTGTGTCATCTGCAAATTTTAGTATTTTGCTAGATATGTCATCTTCTAGATCATTTATATATATTAAAAACAGTATAGGGCCTAATACTGATCCCTGTGGTGCCCCACTCAATACCGATTTCCAGTTTGAAATCTCACCGTCTACTGTTACTCTCTGTCTTCTGTGTGAAAGCCACTTTTCTATCCAGTTGATTACATCATTACCTATACCATGGGCTTTTAGTTTAAGTATCAATCTTTGGTGTGGCACTTTATCGAAAGCTTTCTGAAAATCTAAGTAGACAACATCCACTGGTGACCCGTCATCTACCCACTTTGTAATTTCCTCAAAAAAACACAAGAGATTGGTTAGACATGACCTTGCTTTTAGGAACCCATGTTGAGATGTATTTATTAAATTATGTTTTACAAGGAATTCCACAATGTGGTCTCTAATTAATGTTTCGAGTAATTTACATATAATTGATGTTAAACTCACTGGTCTGTAATTTTCTGGCTTGTTCCTCGATCCCTTCTTAAATAGTGGCGTAATGTTTGCTTCTTTCCATTCTGATGGAACTATTCCTTCTTCTAGTGACAAGTTAAACAATTTTGCAAGTGGTGAACTAATTTGCTCAACAATTTCCTTAAGCAGTTTTAGTGGTATCCCATCAACTCCAGGTGATTTATTATCTTTTATCTTCTTAATTTTGTTTGCTATCATTACAGGAGTTACAAATAACTGCCCTAAATGTTCTGATTTATGTCCCTCAAATTTAGTAAATGGAACTGGAAGTGAGCTGATATCTTCTGTGGTAAATACTGAGCTGAAATACTCATTCAGGACCTCTGCCATTTGAAACCCCTCTGAAATTATGTTTCCCCTGTTGTTTTCCAGTGGTCCGACCTTATCTCGAACGTTCTGTTTACTCCTTACATAAGCATAGAAACTCTTGCTGTCATTTTTTATATTACTTGCCAATTTGTTTTCAAAGGTTCTTTTAGATTTTCTAATTTCAGTTGTAGCTAGGTTAAGTGCCTCTTTGTAATTTGCCTAGTCTTCATCCTTTCTGGTACGCCTATAAACCCTCAAATAGTTTGCTTAAACACTATTTTTCTAATAGCTTCTTTTGACAAGTGTTTCTTTCTAGACCGTTTTCCTTGTTTTTTCAAGGGAATAAATTTATCGATGATACTCTCAATTTCATATTTTAGAATATTCCAACATTCAATTGCGGTCTTATTCATCAGCATGTTATTCCAATTTAACTTTGCTAAGTATTTTCTCATATCTTTATAATTACCTTTGTGGAAGTTTCTCCTATACGTTTTATTTATTTTTTCTTTCTGATTTTACGTTGATGTCAAAATGTATTTGATTGTGGTCACTGTTACCCAATGGTTCATGTATTTTTACATTGTCAACTAATTATTTTTGTGATGATAAAACTATATCTAATACATTTTCTCCCCTGGTTGGTTCTAGCACGTGCTGAGTAAGGAAGTTCTCCTGAATTAAAAATAAAAATTGTTGGTCATCACCCCCTGTACTCTCTAGAGATTTCCATTGTATGTGTCCATGGTTAAAATCTCCCATTATGATACATTCCCCTTTACTAACTTCCTTTATAGCATTTTGTATTTTTGTGTTATCCGCTTCGTTTATGTTTGGACTTCGGTAAACTAATCCAATAGTTAATTTTGAATTTCCTGAAACTAGTTTGCACCAAACAGCTTCATCGTAATCTGCTTCGCTTTCTAATTTTATTTCATAAGCCTGAATAGATTCTTTAACATATAAAATAACTCCCCCTCCCCTTCTTCCTATTCGAACTCTCCTAAACATTACGTATCCTGTCAATCCTAAATCAGCATCTGTAATGTCTGTGTTGGCCCATGATTCGGTTATACCAATTATGTGAGGGTCAATATCTTCTACCATAACGTTTAATTCGTTTTTCTTATTTATTATACGCCTAGCATTTAAACACACGCATCTATAACCTGCTTCAGACATGTTTTTCGGACATTTTGTTATTGGCTTATCTGTACTAGCGGCCTTTTGTCCTACTTGAGGCATCTCTAAGTAACCCCCCGCGCTTCTAGTTTAAATAGTGTTGACTACCAAAAATATTCGTTATGCTACCCATGCCACTGTCTACTGCTGCTGCTAGCCCTTCCGCAAATACTGCTGCCCCCTTTCAACTTAGATGCAGCCCGTCCTTCATGTACATATCAGCCCTTCCAACACGTTTGTGAACACGTTTTACAAAACTGCAGATGTGCAGTTGAGCATGAAGGCAAATTGTCAAAATGGTTTCCTGTGATGTCGGGAGTGAAGCAAAGATGTATGATGTCAGGGTTTTTGTTTGTATTGGTGATAGACTGGACTATGCGGAAAACAACTAGAAGGAAAAGATGAATTCAATGGGGATTAGATACGATGGAGAACCTAAATTTTGCAGACGATTTAGCTCTGTTATCAACTTCAAGAAGAAACTTACAACACAAGCCAAACGAGCTAGAAGTGCATGCAAAGAGAACTGGACTACACATAAACACAGCCAAAACGAAAGTGATGAAGATCAAGACTGATGATAACCAATCAATTGTAATAGGCATAGACTTATCTAGGCTCAGTTATGGATGCAGGCAAAGGATCAACAGCAGATATAAGTGCACGCTTAAAGAAAGCGTGTGCAGCCTATTATAAACTGAGGAAAGTGTGGGCATCAGGCCAATACAGAAGGAAAACGAAACTCAGAATCTACCCGAGCAATGTGATGTCGGTTCTACTATACGGAGCAGAATGCTGGAAGGTAAACCAAAATGATGGACAAAGGCTCAATACATTTCACAATAGATGTTTGCGTCGAATTCTACGTATATTCTGGCCAAGAACAATTTCAAATGAAAAACTGTATGAAGAGGTAGACATAAGCAGGATAACAGACATCATCAAGGCATGACGATAGTTTTATTGGCCATATCCTTCGGTTTGAGAATATAAATGACTGCCTTATAGTGATGAATTGGACACCTGTGGGAAAGAGATCAATTGGAAGACCATAAGAGACGTGGTGGCGAATGGTGGAAAAAGAACGAGATGCGTTTGGGTGGAAATCATGGGCAGATGCGTCACATGGCGCCCAAGGGATCTGTAAGCCGTAGGTAATGTTATAGTAACATTATAACTGACACTGACTTCAACTAGACAATACCACTTGTCTATATAATAATGTAGATCAGTGGAAAACGCCTGAGAACAATAATACGTACCGGTAGCAAAGACCTGTGTGTTTTCTATGATTCTTTCTAGTTACTTGATTTTCTTCAAACGTCCACTCACGAACTCGTCGTGAAACCGGCAATTGGGCATGATTTGTGGGGACACGAGTTGTCATTGTCATGACATTGCCCTACCAAAATGTGACTGGGCAGTGTATGGAGTCATTAGCTCTTGCAATGCCTTTATGTTCCGTGCAGTGGCGGGCAACTCGGCTAGTGGTCAATATTACGCATGGAAGACAGCAAATGTCAACGCGAATGAAGTATTACATAGAAGGCAACGCCACATACATATTTCTAACTCACTTGAATGGAATGACGTTATAGAGAGATAAACACCATATCAAACACTTATCATTGATTCTGAGGTATTCGCAGTAACAAACATTAAGATAAGTTCCATAATAATAATATTATGGCATATATAAATATAGCATTTATTTCTTAATGGCATATGGCGAATTGTTTGATAACAATTTTCCACATTATTTTCATTATTCCGTGGTCGATGGATATTTTTGAAAGACTACGCAAAAACATGTTGGGTCTGTATATGTGGGCCGATTTTTGTACACGTTGCTGTTGACTCGGAATAATTGAGACATCAAAATAAACTTTGGTCGTGGTTATTAAATACCAGGTTTATTTAATTAGCAATCG